>JANJGK010002889.1:0-107558 GCA_039081455.1 Macrobrachium rosenbergii | reverse complement strand
ATTCTAGCGATAAACAGTGTGGATCGCATACCACTGTATAATCATGACGCCTAGATAACAAGCCAAAGTAGCACCTTTTGTCTTGAAATCCATACTACTACTACTGCTACTACTAAAGTGGCATTTGTTACTTTTAAGCTTGAAATCAGATACATATATATATATATATATATATATAGTTTAAATAATGTTCATCTCGTTTTTTTTAAGTACAGCCCAGTTGAATGTGATGCTCTCATTATCTACCGTTTTGTAATTGGGTTAATTACCAATAATCATGAAATATATTACAGATATGGCATTCGTTGAGTTTACATACATCACTATATTATTTTTCGTAGTAACGACAGTTGCTGTTAACCAATGAGGAATGTTTATCAGACGTTGTCGCGACAACAAACGTATCATTCCTGCACTGTCTGTCCAGCAAGCAGGTAGGCGAGATTAGTCTGTAGGAATTGAGCTTCATCTGCAAAGTGCCTCCAGGTTTGCCAGAGTCTGTTTAGCTCTGAAACGCTGGAGGACATTTGAAGAATTTTATGCGAATATTTTAAAGTAAAAGATGATGTTGGATTTGTTTACAAATCATTTTGTGTCCCCCCCCCCCTACGGAGATTCAAAGTGCCGTAAAGACTGTTATTTCAGGACAAAGAAAAATAATTTCGAGGTTCTGAAAATGGTGATTAATCTATTCTACTGTAAAAAAAAAGTTATTGTGAATGCGAAAAGTGATTTTTACTGACAGTCTATATGATTTTGAAGAGTTTGACTTTTAACCTTGTCAAAACTATTAGATTATCTCATGACACATCCCACTGTGTCTATAATCAACGAAGCAACGCAGTGGGAGGCCAGTGACTTAGACCTACTACTAACCAGGTTGGGTTTAGGGCACCAAGGGCTGCCAATTCCTTTCAGGATGCCAACGAAGACGACGACAATTAAGCAAGATATTTAGGGCACCTAAGCGTATACTTATAGCACCCATGATTTATGGCAACCTGAGTAAGGCTGTGTAGGAGAGCCAGGACTGGCGTAGACCACGAAGCCAGGAAGGCTTTGGCCTCTATTCTATCATTTATGGCGATCTAGGTCAGACTACTTTGAGGGTTTGGTGGGATGAGGCGCCAGAGGTGAGGTTATAATGTATCCCAGTATTTGTTTCACTCAATATTTATATCACTAACCCAAATTCCCGGTCTCCCACAATAGTCCCGCATCATTATCATCGTTGAATGTGCGAAGCATTAGTCAGACATGCCGTGCGGGAATGAATATCAAATTAGTAAAAATCATATGAAAACCACCGGGAAAATTACTAGTGTTTGTACCTAATTAAAGGTAACACATACCACCACTAATAGTAATACTGCTATATAAAACACAACACGAATCCATATATTCATTCATGCATGTCTTTGAAAAGATATTTTATAGCTAATGCACTCTACATTTAAACAAGTCATCCACCAAGCTTAGCCTCCCTCACCGCTGTTCCCTATATACGATAACTAACTGGGCAGAATTAAGGTACCCTGGAACGAGTTTTGGGACGATCCGCAACGTTCCCGCGGCTGGACTTGCCGTCTCGATCTCTTCTTAGAAAAAGAAGACTTAAGTACGGCAGACACTCCCTGATTGACTGATAAATTCCCTTCCCCATCTCTCTCTCTCTCTCTCTCTCTCTCTCTCTCTCTCTCTCTCTCTCTCTCTCTCTCTCTAGGCACTTTTAAAGGAATTATTCTAATATACTTTTATTAGCAGCAGCAATTCGGAAGCATATTTATAATACAAACATTAACATAACAACAAAAATGAGGTAAAGCAGTCAACAGAGACAGCTACAGTATGACAGAGCAGCAAAAGGAGAAGACAGTGTCTGTCCACTGCAAACGATCATCGAGTTCTCACCAGGATTTAGCTCTAAGGCCAGTTCAGTAAGCCTATGCGAGCTGAATACAGTAATACGGTTCATCTTCATTACCAATTAAAAGATATTACCAATCAAAAAATATGACCACTCAAAAGAGAAACTCGCTACCACTCTCAACTTGCTGGCTAGCAATCTGCAAATTGTAAACCCATTAAAGAAAAATATATGTGAATCATACAAGTGGGAAAAAAGCACGTCAAAAAAAGAAGAAGACTCACCATTTGTAGACGACAGACGCACGTGGCCAAGGCCGCCGTTAGCAACCGTGAGAAGCTATAGTAGATTTCTTCACTTTTGCTACATTCTTATACTTCCCCCTTATATCGGCAGAATCACGACTGTCTCCAGTACTACTTATTACACACTGGATATGCGAAATAAACGAAAAACGGCAAAAAACAAATGCGAAAAGCAACAAGCGTATAGGTTACGCGACACAAGAACGCTTTGTTTACAAAAGTTCGACTTGTTCTGGTTCGAGGGTTCTTGCTCACAGCTCCAGAAACCCTACACCCAGTTTCCATTTAACTATTTTTTCTTTTTTTTTAGCTCTTCCTGCATACAGCACAGTACCCTATTTACGGTTCTTACTACTTGTTTTTTAAGTATCTGATAACGCATTCAAATTTAAAACCTTCTCCAAACAAGATGAAAATCCTCAATAACAGGATATTTGTCAACTTCCATTAAGGCAAACGCTTCTCGTTCCTGCCTGACGCCTTTCTCGTACATACTGTAAGCGTGAAATACTGTATGATGGCCATTTTGTTAAATCTCATTGCGTCCATATTATCCATAGTTATGAATTAGCAATAACAGTAATCAGTCATCTGTAGAGAAGTGTGTGAGGCAAGAGCAATTAATTGGGTTAAACTAGTCAACAAAATACAAACCTTGCTATTTCAAGTTATAATTAAAGTGCGGGCACACTGTTAGCAGAAAATTTATACTTACTCAAAAATGTTGAAAATCTGAATAGAGTAAGTGTTTTTTTTTTTGGAGATTTCTCCCTTCTTTCTGTTATTTCGCTCTATAATAATAATAATAATAATAATAATAATAATAATAATAATAATAATAATAATAATAATAATAATAACAATAATAATAAAGATTTTCCCTGTGCTCTGTTTTTATATTTCCAGCAATTTTTACACTGCTGTAGAGTCGACAAGTTTGGTAAAAGCCGATAAAATTCCTGTGAAAGTCACTGGCCACCGGTTCAGGCTATTCTTTTGCACCTCTTCATTGTATCTTTTGATGGGAAATTGCAAAACGATACTTTATGACGACCACACTAAATCTGTATGAGTCCTTAACAATCTGAAAAATGTGTAAAGATAAAACCAAGTTACTTATGGTATTGCTCAAAGATGATAGTTTATATCTTTCATATTCATACGCAAGCCAGCCCACCTTTTACAAGTATTAAAACTATTTTTTCCCGTTATTTGAGATCTAAGGCCTTATTTCCTTAACGTCTACAAACATCGGTAGCTTCTCGAGTTAGATATTTCTCTCGTGTTTATGCCAAGGAAACCTTTGTTGTCACCAGAATTAAACCAATTAAATTTCGCTAAGCATTCGTTCCCGTCCATCTATGAAATGCAATGAGTGATTTCATCACAGCAATATCTGCGATCGGAGGGTCTTCTCTCTGATTAAATGTAAAACGTCTCTTAATTGATATACGAATAGACACTCTTTTCACATGAAATTGCGGAATACCTGTCTGATGGTGGGTATCCCTCCCTCCCTCCGTGATGAAATCATGAGGAAACGTGATGCAATACAGAGCTCATATGCGATCATCAGTCGTCACTGTATTGAAACAAACTGACTGACGTTAGAGAGTTGCAGCATTCCTAAAGCAGCTGAATTGCAGGAGTCAGAAATAAACGTTCAATCAAAATCCACCAAAAGAGAATATAATATACTTAGGTATGAAACGTTTCATGAAATTTCATATATCAAAACAAGTTGAGAAGTACCAAAGGGGTCATCCTAAAACCTGCATTCGCAATCCTTCGCCATTTGTTCCCAATAGACGACACCTTCCCTTGACTAGAAACAAATCTCAGTCCCCTTCCCGCAGCAAGAAGATTAATCTTCTTCCCACAACCAGTATCCATGAATTTCCTCCGTCACGATCATCTTCCATCTCTTCATATGAATTCTCCTTCAACATGTGATCGGCAATTCTGATTACATTTTCCATCGTTTATTTCAACGACGGCCCATTTCCTTCCTTCACAAGCGTCCTTTCCCCTTAAAGAGGGCTGCAGGAACCACTTAACTATCCTCTGGGATCAGAGACGAGTGCACTCAAAAAGGTCAAGAGAAAATAACAACTCCTCTATCTCTCCCACTCTCTCAAGAAAACCAAATGATATTGCGGACGCCAAACCTGACATCGGTCTGTGCACCTTCCTTTAGGCGTCAGATTCTCCCAAAATAGTCCTAAGCTTCACTGTTACTCATATCTGTAAGGCGCTCTATCAATAAATGTTTTCATTACATAATTAATCTTAGTGGCAGAGGAAATTAAACCGGTAAATTCGTATTGAATATTCGCGTGGATTTAATGGAAACCACTCACTTCGTATTTTTACAGTACAACAGGATTTTATTTATTTATTGATTGATTTACTTCTTTATTGCTGCGTGCGGGGCGTAGGTTAGTGGGTCGGAATTCTCCATTGCGTGATTAATGAGATTTTGGATATCAGTGTAGACTTACTTTTGTTGTCTGGGCAATGCAGAGGACTGGGATCTTTGAATTATGGAAGTCATATTTAGGAAGTTTTTATTCAATAGGCAAAACAAAACGTTAGTTTCTGGGGCAAATTGGAATTGATTTCCACGAAGTATATTTCATGAAACTTAATATGCAATCCAGGAAAGGTTTGGACCTCTGGTTATGTAATATAAATACAAATATAATATATATAACATATTTATGTATGTGTGTATGTATGTGTGTATGTATGTGTGTATGTATATATATATATATATATATATATATATATATATATATATATATATATATATACGTACAAAGAAAAAAAGTATACCTCAGTTTTACCAGACCACTGAGCTGATTAACAGCTCTCCTAGGGCTGGCCCGAAGGATTAGACTTATTTTACGTGGCTAAGAACCAATTGGTTACTTAGCAACGTACAAATTTGTATGTATGTGTGTGTGTGTGTGAGAGAGAGAGAGAGAGAGAGAGAGAGAGAGAGAGAGAGAGAGAGAGAAAGAGAGAGAAAGAGAGAGAGAGAGAGTACAGATTGCAATAATACACTGAAGGCCGACTGTATACCCCATATAATTCCCGAATGAAAGGTGCAGTACAGGTGAAAGGGAAGACGACGAGACATGTGAATACTATGAAATTCTACGGAGGTGGGCAGGCGGGCGGGTGGGTGGGCGAGTTGGTGGGGACCTGATGGGAAAGGACTGTGCCCAAATTGCAGGTCACCTGAAACTCAAGGTAAAGACTTATTCCTAAAGCTTATGCAAGAGATATTGACTTGAACAATGTGACTATGAGAGTGAGAAGACATGGGAAAAGATCTCTCTCTCTCTCTCTCTCTCTCTCTCTCAACTGAGAGTAAAACCTTCATACTGAAAACTGCCCTTCATAGAAATGCAAACGTTTAGAGTCTTCGTCCGCTCATTATTCCCTTTGTTCAACTGACAGATGTGAATGAAGGGTCTTCATAACAAATCTCTACAAGAAGAAAAACACGTGCACAATACCAACCTACTCTCTCTGCAAAGAACTACTGCTATTTTTATAAGTCTAATTACTTTCCCAGGACAACTGCAGTCATAATTCACAAGCTCTGTTCTTGACAAGAACATTAATCTGCCTTTGGAACTCCAGTAAGAAATCAATTAACAAAAGTATCAGAAGAATTCGAACAGTTAACTAAACGCAGAAGCAGATTCGAGAAGAATAGACAAAGCACACAGGGCTATTATCAGAAAGCAGAAGCGACATGAGGACATTAATGTTCAGTTGAAGAAATATTCAGCAGAATCAAAAGAGTCAACGTAGACAAAGCTATACTCGCACACACAAGCATAAGAAGAAGATAGCATGTGAAGTATAGACGACAGATGGAGAACATAAGAAATAGGAAAGATTGAAGACTGTGGTCATACACACAGCGTGGAATGTTTGTGGGTAGCCTATACATGGTACTGTAGGAATACGAACTGAATACAAGAAGCAAGCGGCAGATGAAGAAACGATAGGTTTAGTGAAGGAGAGAAGGTGATTATCTGGGCTACAATTCTATGACCAAAAAGATCACCTACTAGCATAGAGGACGATATGAGAGAGAGCCAGGAAGAGAGTGAGAGAGAGAGAAAAAGAAAGCAGGTAATGAAAGAACCAAGGCGGTAAGAGATGAGGACGTTGTTCAGCAGTGAAGTCAATGCCGAGAGAGTGTTCACAGCAAATGCACTCCTTCCTCAGTCGATGTACTGTAGTGAGTATTTTCAAGCTAATTGGACCTAATCTGACGAGCACACGTGACTCACCGTAATGATTATGAGGTTCGGGGAAGCAACAGACGCTTCGTCAACTCCAGAGTTATTATCAATTCTCAGATTGGGGAAGAGCGTTATGAGTCCTGAGGTTCCGAGAAAAGTACAAAATGATTCAAGGTGTTTGCGCAGGACGGGACAGTGTTCGATTACACAGATTATTTGATGCCAAAAGTGATTTCACTGTAAATAGAAAGGCAGCCCTGTCATAATCTCTTATTCCTTTGGAATGGAATTACGGAGATCATTATTTCTCATTCACTTCTTACATTATCACTGAATGGAATACCAGGAAAGGGAAACATAAAGCAATAGAGAGATTTTAATGCAACAAAAACATTAGCGTTCCTCCTTCTACAATTAAGTTATACTGAAGTTGTTGATGTTTCTGTTTCCAACGCTCTTATATATATATATATATATATATATATATATATATATATATATATATATATATATATATATATATATATATATATATGTGTGTGTGTGTGTGTGTGTATGTGCGTGTAGCATATGCACGTAAGCTTTTATAGACTCAGGAGGTCTGATTACCGCTCAAAAATCTCCAAATTATACTTCAAAGCCTAAAAAACCTAAAATAAGTTACAAAAACGACATAAAATAGAGAAAAAAAGTCGTAAAATAGAGGAAAGATAAATATCAAAGAACCGAACCATCGCCACTATTCAGAACAAAAGCTGATTTCTCAATAAAAGACAGGAAAATCCAGGCAACTCTCATCAGCGCTGTATCAAGGAAACTCATCCTATGCCGTTTTTACCTGACGATGTACAAGTTCATAATCCTAAAAATCCTTCTTTATTAAAGAAGAAGATGTGACTGCAATTCGTTCTGTTGAAAATGACACTTTCTAAAATGTTTCCCTTTAGGGCTGAGTCAATCAAAATGCGCGCGAAAGACAGACCCGAAGCAGAAGACAAACAAATATTTTTTGAAAAATGATGCTCATCATACAGTAGTTCCCGGTTGATTTCATTTGGCTGAATTTCAAGGGCTTCATCATGATAGCTAAAAGCATATTTATGATGGTGTTATCTTTTCAGAAAATTAGTTCATTAGGGAGAGAACCGAATTTATGCGGAGATACATACTTTTAATGAACACATGGAAATTCTTGATTATATTGGAATTAACGAAAACTGCCCTAATTTACAGAGAACATCAAAATAACCTACGGAATTACGGGTTCTCTGGAATAGTTTGTAAGACTGAAAGACATATTGTTCAAACTCTAATATACAGTTATGTCTGATTATCAGAAGGTTTGAAAACTTTCCTTTCTAAAGGTTTCCGTTCAAAATGTTGGCAATTGGCTTCTTGGCTTTAGAAGTAATTATTACTTCCTAGAACCATCTGCTTCTAGGAAGTTGTTTGATGCCCGTGGTAATCATTTATCTCCAATGAGATAACGAAGAAGAACGTATAAGGATTTAACAGGAACCCATTTTGCTCAAATAACTTTTAAATTTATCATCAAAAGATTTTGAGATTCATCTCAAAAGACCTTTGACTTTTATTACCTATAATGCTCTTGTACCAGGAAATGAACCTAGAAATAATACGTTTGTGAAACAAGCAAATAACACAGAAGGAAGGGAAATCAAAAGAAATGGGAATGAATTAATGAGAAAAACAGGTTTTAAGAATGAAACAAAATCAAATAAAACTGATTGATGAGGTTGTGTGAGCTAAAAGTAGGAGAGCACTGCACTTGTCGACTATTTTTACCAAAAGGAGCATCGTGCCTCTGCCCTCTTAATAAGACAGACATTAAAACATCCCCGTTCTTTACAAAATGCCAAAATCCTATTTCAGAACACAGGTCAGATGTTCCTGCGAAGAGAATGTCTTGGAGGACTTTGCCCTCTTGTGCAGAGGATGTCTTCTGTGGCGAATTGGCATGGGGAACACTCAGCGTAATAATATATCGAGAAAGAAAACGAATGTTAACGTGGTCATGAACAATGCAAATGGAAATTAGCAATACAGCTAATATGAAAAACTGATAGATTTATTGACAAAATGCAGGCTAATGTAGAATCCTAGCAATAAACGAAAGGAAAGCAATTGGAACCAATAATAAGACCACAAATATGTAAACACGAATGGAGAGGAAAATATAGAACAGAAATGAGCACTTCTCATAACGAAAGAAGATTAATATTATGTGCTGGCCATCACAACTTGGAAACAACACTGAAAAACATTGTGGTGAAATTATGCTCAGAAGGAATATATACATGACAACAGAGTGTCAAAGTAATAAAGACAACCATTAAAAAAACAGGATAAACATATACAAAAATGTATGTGAAAATCACTCAATGATTATAACGTAAACATCTTAAGAAAGGACTGCCAGATATTAGGCAGTCAAAGGAGTTGTTTCTGGAATAAAGACCAAATTAACGAGGTCCTTAAAGGTTATCCCATTCATAATAGATACTACTGTAACCCCTGTTTGGCTTGAGTCCTAAGTTCACTTTTGAGGACAATTATGACCGGCTGGTGAAGAAAAGTGGATGCAGTGTCTATGGTCCTTTTATGTTACTCAACACTCTTGTACACTCAGATAATACTCATGTACCTTTATTTAGCTAATTTGTTACATACGTTAGGATTGAAGGTTCTCGGGAGTTTGAATTTCTCACCCAAATGGATAAAGGACGATCATTCTCATTCAGTGACAAGTATATAGTCGAGTAAACCCAGTCTGCTGAGCATGAAGTGTAGACAAATACTAAAAGAAGCCTTTGGGTCAAACCATCTCTGAACCCATTTTCCTAATATACAAACAAATAAATCACAGCCCCAAAATATAATAATGTTCGTTACGTACCCAGCCACGATTCCCTATAATTAATTACTTGTAGCTTTCTAAGGGAGCCGTTGAACGCTGATCTGGAGTGTATTCAGTGCTGAACTAACATCAGCCTGACATCAAATGGAAGATATATTCGATTACTTGCTCATATGGACACTGCGTTGCAGACTCAATCCGCTTTCCCATTAACTTCCGATTTTGGATCTCACACTCCGGGGCTTTCCACTGTTCTACACGTTCCTTTTAACACCAGCCAACTACTTTATTATTCTCTCTCTCTCTCTCTCTCTCTCTCTCTCTCTCTCTCTCTCTCTCTCTCTCTCTCTCTCTCTCTCTCCCTCCTTTAGAGTGTTATGACGATATCATCATGGTCATTCTGCTCATCGCTTTGCATGTAAAATACATAAATGCACAGCCTGCATGTACATGCTATAGCCCTCAGGCTTTTCTAGTGGAATGGAAGTTGGGTGTGCTTGCATTAATTTCTATGAACTTGATCAGTTTAACTTGTTTTTGCAGCATATATATATATATATATATATATATATATATATATATATATATATATATATATATATATATATATATATATATATATATAATCTAGTTTCTTCAAGATTTAATGCTATGTTCAACCTTGTATCTAGCAATTTCATTTTACCCCGATCGTTATCAGTAATCCACGAACAAAGAATTTGTTAAAAAGTCGCTCTCCAATTAATTCATGTTCCTCCAGAACCACTATATATGTCCCTTGTTTCCAGTCACTTGTTATCTGTGTATGCTTAGTAAAAGCCACGGTTGCATCAGCCTCCATCCACGTTTTTTCCTCATTTCTCAACCCTCTCTTTCTCTCTGTCGTGTTTATCTTAACAATATTCACGAGGCCGCTTTCTTGTGGCAATATTTCCTTAGTATCCCTGCCCTGGATTTTTCCGCTGAGTCTTTCGTTTCTAAATTGAGCCGAGTTTTCACTCCATTCATTTTCTCTATCATTCTTGTAGATTACTTTTACAGGATTATTTTCTTCAGCAATACTGTCCCACTCCAGTGTTTTAAAATCCTTGATTTAATGTTTTCCGTATATTTAGAAATAATTTCCAACCTGTCTACCATCTATAAGTTTCTTATGGCAGTAACAGGGAATAGTATCTTTTATCATATTTTTTTACTTATTACTTACACTACATGCTATTTTATTAATTACTTCACCACCACCAGTTTCTTAGAATATTTTCACCGATAATCTTCTAAAAAAACTTTTTTTTTAAATCTCGTTAAAACTTTTTGTTGATATTATTTTCGTACCAATCACACTTTCCCATAATTATGTCAGTATATATTTCCAAGCATTAGGTCTTGTTATTTCTACCGACATCATTCTGTAAGAATGGCTGCAAGAGTGTCTTCCTTTGTACTTGCTTTACAATTCACTTCCGTTCTTTCAGCACCATTTACGTGCATGGCCTTTAATCTTACTCATCCGACTTGCAAAATGTGAGTGTTCTCCTCCTTTTCCCTTGTATACCTATCGCTCAGTTTCTTGAAAACGTCCTCGCAGGTTTTTCCTATTTCACGAATTTCGTTTCAACGGTTTGTTTATGATGTCCGTTCTTCCCTTCTTATTGCAGAGCAATGTCTGCGTGTCCTCACGGGCAACCTTACTTGACCTATTTCCAGTCATCATTAAAGAGAAAATTAACTTTAATTCACAGGAAGCAAAACAGAAGTTCAAACGGATCTCATCGACACGAGTCTGAGTGACGTAATCAAGGAAGTCTTATGTCTGATGCCAACACAGTGTTGCTCCAAGAAAACTCTCTCTCTCTGTCTGTCTGTCTGTCTCTCTCTCTCTCTCTCTCTCTCTCTCTCTCTCTCTCTCTCTTCTGGCTCAATGTTACCAGTTTTTTTTTTATTCTAAAGCCGTCTCTTCTTGTACTTTTTATTAGGTATGTATTGTATTTTCCATCTCTGCTTAAACGGTTTCTACGTCTTCATGAAAATGCTACCGGATATTTTCTCGCAAAAACAAAAGGGGAGAGAAATGACCTCGGGAAGAATATTAATTGACTGATTGACTTACAGATTTGAGGCATACATGCCAAGCACTGGGGCAACTAAGGCCGTTCACCGCTGAAACGGAAATTGACATTGAAAAGGTTCGAAAGGTGTAACAGTAGGAAAACCTCAAAGCAGTTCAAGCACTATGAATCAATTGTTAGGAGAGGGTGGACAGTAAGATGGAAGAAACAGAATATGCACGGAGGTACAGTAAAAGGAACAAAAGAGGTTGCAGCTAGGGGCCGAGGGGACACTGTTAAGAACCTTCAGTAATGCTTACAGTGCACCGCATGAGGTACACTGCACTGACGGCACTAACCCCCTAGGGGGGTCTCGGGAAGAATAGACAGAAAGAGAGTAATGAAATGACACAGGAAAGCGGCGGCAGTTGTGGCAAGGGAAAGACTGTCAGTGCAAAGGGATATTATTATACACACACGAGGGTTAAATTTACTTATACCTCACTTGTGGCCGATTGGGTTAATGTGTCCACTGTAGTCCTGAGTTCCTGTCCATTGCTGGTTCGAGCCCACGGGACGGCGTACTTATTATCAACTAAAAAATTCCCCTTCGGTAACATATATGAAAATATATTATTTTCGAGGTAGAGCGAATTGGATATTAAAGGACGTTTGTAGCTTACTGATTGTATATGAATCACGGTGATGTGATAAATAGTCATATATATATATATATATATATATATATATATATATATATATATATATATATATATATATATATATATATATATATATATATATATATATATATATATACTGTATATACATGTGTGTGTGTAAACATTTAAAGAATAGGAGGAGAAGCAAGTTATTGGAGGAAGAATCTGTACAGGAAACAGTGCTATAAATTCATGTGACTGTCATTAGCAGTCTAGCAGAATTAGGTATACATATTTCTTCGCTGATCAAAAACACCCAAAAACAAAATATAAAATAAATAAAAAAAATGTTTGCATAGCAATAAAAAAAGATAAGGTAAGTCAAAAAGCAAAACTCAAAGAAAGCCAAGAAACGTATGGAATAAAAATTCCAAAACCGACTACACTAAATATGTAGTTTGAGATCTTAATAATTTAATCATACTGAAAAAATAGCACTAAGAAGAAAGGTCTCTACAAAACTGCAAGAATAGGAAAAGAAAATTAAACTAAAAGTATAGAAATAATATTTTCCTAAACAAAAGGTCCTTTGATCTTCTCTAAAAAACAAAAAAAAATGGTAGTTAAAAACTTAAGAATACAGAGATACTAGAAACATCACGATGGACCCTGGTAAAGAAAGAAGAAAAAGAAAGCACGGAACAGTTGTGGGAAATTTCCTGAGCAAAAGTGTGGTTTGGAATCGTCAATCTTTCACATGGGTTCCGGCAGTAAAACGGCGTAAAGTACTTCTTGAATTTAGAAGAAGAGTTCTTTTATTCTAAACAGACATTGAGAAAATAATAAAAGATGCAAATTCCTAAGAGAACTTGATGCAAAATGCAATTATCAACTGAAAAACTAACAATGAAAATTATACATACGTCCATACACACACACACATTATATATATATATATATATATATATATATATATATATATATATATATATATATATATATATATATATATATATATATGTGTGTGTGTGTGTGTGTGTGTGTGTATAATATCTATACACTGTACAGTATATATATATATATATATATATATATATATATATATATATATATATATATATATATATATATATATATATATATATATATATATATATATATATATAGTTCTTCGTTGGAGGGGTGGATAGAGCTGTCGCCTGGCACGCTGTTGGCCCAGCGTTCGACTCTCCTACCGGCTAATGAAGAATTAGAGGAATTTATTTCTGGTGATAGAAATTCACCTCTCGTCATAATGTAGTTCGGATCCCACAATAAGCTGTAGATCCCGTTGCTAGGTAACCAGTTGGTTCTTAGCCATGTAAAATAAATCTAATCCTTCTGGCCAGCCCTAGGAGAGCTGTTAATCAGCTCACTGTTCTGGTTAAACTAAGGTATACTTTATATATATATATATATATATATATATATATATATATATATATATATATATATATATATATATATATATATATATATATATGTATATATAATGATTATTATATACGAAAATAACGAGAAACAGGAAAACCCAACTGCAGTTGCCTTTATAAATAATACTATAAATTAGAACAAAAGATTAAAGCATCATTGTCCAAATAAGCATAATCTTCAAACGCTAACTCATTAAGCCAATACAAAATGCAAACACTTGCCAATTGTTCGTCGTAATTACCAGACAGTGATAAATCAATGACGATGTCTCGTGAGCTCTTAACATCCAAGGACATTAGAGGACACTGATACCTAGCAAAAAAAAAAAAAAAAATAATGATCACAGTACAAGGTCAATGTTATAAGAATCTACAACTTGGGCAGCATCTGTACCAGCCAAGCCATTGCTCACTACATTACTTATCCAGTCCTCTTCATTTCTTTAGCATGTAAATCGGTGAAAAATTAATAAAAATTAATGAAGAAAATAGTATAGTAAAGCACGTCAAACCCATTTTACAGAGGACTCCAAATAATAATAATAAAAAAACACACACACAAATCTTACCAAAATTATACTTTCCAAGAAAACTTGACAGAGTCAGGTAAACTTCAAAGCATAATATGATAAGTTTATGATAAACATTAAAGATACTTAAAAAAGCTACATCAGCCACACGTTTCAAAGAAAACCGATAAATAACAATGAAATGGAAACCCATGATCGCTTGCTAAAACCAAACATCACAAAAAGATCAAGCTATCAAATCAACATCGTATTTGCTGAAACAGCAGTAACCAAATAACTTATTCTTGAAATACCGATTAATAAAAATAAAAATATATATAAACAGCGCCCTTCTTAGGAAGATAAGCCGCTAAAGCAAAGACTTAATTAAAAGCAAACATCAACGATGCATGAAACCTGTGTTTGAAGCCTAACCACATACTGCAGACCTCCCGGAACGTAATGAAGCGAAATTCTCTGAGGCAAATCGGGCGGGCAAGTGTACAGTACAGTATATTCTCTCCATTCTACAAGACTAAAACTCTTCTCTTGCCACTTTGGCGTCTGAAATTCGCAACATAAAAGCACTTGTGATAAAAGCAATTTAATCTGTAATATATGAAGTTAACACTTATTCTTATTTATTGTTTTAGTTTCGAATGTTGACAAATAGTACTTACAATACATCTAGGTATAACTATACTGTAGCAGTTCACAGGTTCCTATTTTATTCTAACCTAGGGAACAAATACCTTCGTGACACCTCCTATTATCGAGCATCAGCGGGGGATAATCCCCAGGGTCAACTGGCCCTCAGATTCCCCATCAGTGACAAAAATAATGAATCGATTCATTTGTTTTGTTTGGACAAGTGCAGAGTTGTTATTGCAGCTATCACACGAGAGAGAGAGAGAGAGAGAGAGAGAGAGAGAGAGAGAGAGAGAGAGAGAGAGAGAGAGCACCATCGTATGAATCATAACACATTTAAGATTCTCAACAAAACCTGAAGTACAGTTTCCTTGTTCTGGAACTCTTTGCCTCTTGTTTAAGAAATAATACCCAGAACATTAAATCTAACTTAAATAGCTGATGCTGACGATGGTGAAGGTCCATTTAATGGAATAGAGTCCCAAATGAATTATCTGTGAACGACGTCGTCTTTGAAATAACATTCTTCATGAATTCTAGGGTATCACAGCTTGACAGTTAGCCATTACTCATGACCAGTGTGAAAGTAGATCAGTGTACCCAAACTGTATACTGATTGAACGCCTGGGATTCAAACTGCTTTTAAGCCCTACCTTAAAAATAAGAATAAAGTCATTTTCAGGCGAAGTTTAGCCATTCTGTTAAGCGTCCAGATAAAAGGCTTCTAAATCTGGAGATTAAGACTGATTGCATGACCTTGCTGCCATGCCCGATTGATTTCCTGTTGAAAGGGACAGACAGCTTCGCTGAGTATTCGCTTTTCATCTGTACTTCGATTTCAACAAACAATAATTTCGCCCACAATTTCCATCCAGATTTTCTCGCCACCTTCTTTCGTTATGCTTGATAATCCCGTTACAATTTCATTCCCGCGTTTAGTCAGCTTGGTCCTTAAGCATTACACGTGCGACAAAGAAAATACAAACGAACTGTAATCATTTTTAATAAGTTATCTTTCCGCAATGTATAATTTTCTCTTGATGAATATTCCACATGTAGTTCGTTGGCACAAAGAGAGATAGTGGAAGGCATTAGCAATATTCCATTGGAGCTTCCTCTGCTGACTTTCACTTGTGACTGATTTGCGTCTCTTGTGTGCTGCCCACACTGGCAAACAATTCACGAGCACCAACGGGGGAGAATCCCCAGGATATAAACTGGCCCTCAGATTCCCCAGCAGTGACAAAAATAATGAATAAAATGTTTTAAATAAAGTGTTTTATTTCACCTACAGGGGCACAAGTCAGTCAGTCTCTCTCTCTTGGTTGCTCTCTCTCTCTCTCTCTCTCTCGTACACACACAGACACACACGCACACCGAAAAAAAATTATCTTTATATATATGTATACATATAATATATATATATATATAATATATATATATATATATATATATATATATATATATATATATATATATGAAATTCTCTGTATGTTGATTATTATACTTAACCCTGTTCTGTTCTGTATGTATATGTATATATATAAATATATATATATAAATATATATATATATAAATATATATATATATAGTGTGTGTTGTTTAAGAGATTTTAATATGTATATGTATTTAACCCTGTTCTATTCTTTATATGAGTGAGAGAATCATCTTGAGGAGGTTTAAGTAAAAAAACCTTTGAGGGTTAGGAAAAGATACAGATGATCAATATGATGTTTTACCTCCCTTATGCTGGGGATGCAGGCGAACGAGTCTTCAAATGTAAGGTAATTTCAAGTTTCATTCAGAAATACTTAATTGCTTTACAAATAGTTTTATACACTTCCATGAAAGACCATAATTGCACGTTATTTATGTAAATTTATGTTTATATATGTATATATATATATATATATATATATATATATATATATATATATACATATACATATACTCGTATACATTTATAGATATATATTATATTATATAAATAAACATGTAAGACACACACACATACACACACACACACACACACACACACACACACACACACTATATATATATATATATATATATATATATATATATATATATATATATAAATATATTTCCCCATTTCCAGGCAGTTTGTATCCAGTCTGCGTTTATTATGCTCATTGTTTACCCGTTAATATGGCTTACTGCTGTTGTTGTTTTTTTTTTTTTTGAACTAGAATCCCTTATTTGCCTAAATGGTGCCAAAGCACAAGAGCAGCGATGATGGCAGGGCTTCCAAGACATGGGATAGAAGGAAATGTTTCCTCTCAGTGAGAAAATAAGAAAAAAGTTGGTATGATCCAAACGGGCAGAGGCAGAGCAGCCTCCCGGTCGACTGGCCCTTGGGGGTGGGTGGGGGGGGGGACGCCTTTGCATTCGCTTCGTTAATGGGCTGATCAGTCAGAGCCATAAAAATAATGGCTACAGGACATCCGGAGGTCAGGATTCAGGATCAGAATCGAGAAGCAACGCTTGACCTAACATACATACGTATGTTTGAAAGTGAGATACATACATACATACATATAAACAGAATTTACTTAGCATGGATGACTACTCTCATAAAGTAACCATTATTGGCTCCAAACGTGAAAGAATTTTGGCAAGTAGTTTATATAAGGTTAATTATTAGAGTGCTGTATTTAGCGGAATAGTTCAGAAATTTATCATTTATATGGAGAGAGAGAGAGAGAGAGAGAGAGAGAGAGAGAGAGAGAGAGAGAGAGAGAGAGAGAGAGAGAGAGACCCACTTTTAGATTTTGTATCCTCAACGTGAGAGAATCATAATTAGCAGAGGACGTCTGCCTCTCATGGAAAACTATTTATTTACTACGTGTGGTGAAACTAAGTCAGAGACAAAATTGGCACCTTTAATCTTTAATTAACATGTAATATTGTCATATAACGTTAAAAACAACATATACTTGAATGTAATTTGTAATTTTCACTCTGAAGGAATTCTCATCTCCAAAATCTGAGAGCGCATTGCAGTAAAACATTTTCAACGACCGACCGACCACTTGGAACAGGTTCCCAAAGACGCACTAATCAACTGTATATTACTTTACACGAGATGCAGCCCTCTCGCTCATTTCAGTCACTGCCATTACCTCTACAGGCGAGGCAAGAGGAGGAGGCGGAGGTGGAGGAGGAGGAGGAGGAGGTGAGGAGGTGGAGGAGGAGGAGGAGAGGAGGAGGAGGGAAGAGGAAGAAACCGGAGCAAAAGTCACGGCTTTTGAAGGAAGGAGAAAAAAAAGTATTTACAATAATAATAATAATAATAATAATAATAATAATAATAATAATAATAATAATAATAATAATAATAATAATGGACAGTGAGGATCTTTAAAACCACCGGAAAACTAAATAGTAAGGATAGTTGAATATTAGCTTCTTACTTGTGAAGGAATGAATAATGTAAAATAATTTCCGAATATTTTCTTATTTGAAAAAAATAACTTTCCTTTTAATGAGAAATATCCTCGTGTTCTGAAACAGTCTAGTCTGTGAAGAGCAAATAACTTTGAACTCATATTTTCTTGAATCCAGCATTGGATAAAAATCATGCATGAGTGGAGATGAGATTACAAGTTGAAACCACAGCAGCCTTCAAAAAACCTCCATTTCAGAGGTTGTCACATGAATATACCATACGAGCATTATTAATATGGTATTGACACGTATTACATTAACACATTCTAGGCGACTTTTCCTGTCGTCGTATCTTCAAAGTTTAACCCATTGACACTTTCTCTAAACTAACCTTCTGTCATCCAATTCCCTTTCTTCTATTCTATTCTATCCCCAATTTACGTCACTAAAAAAAAAAATCGCTATTTTCACCATTCTCTGAAACTATTTCCCTAAAGAAACCTTTCAAAATGCAATTCCAGAGGGCGAATGCCCAGTTGTATGGGGATTACCCATTGCTGTGAGACTCAGGAACGAAATAGTCAAAAGGAAAAAAACAAAAAACAAATAGAGCCTAAGAATTGCCGTGAAAGCCTAAGTTCCAAAGAAATAAGAATATTAAATTGGAATATTTAGCAGTACGTCAAAAAAAACCTTGATTATAGACAGCAAAAGCCAAAGCACACTGAAATGATCATCCTGTGAAAAAAAAAAAAAAAACAGAATAAGATATTTAAATTAACGATAAGTTGAAGGAAATACGAATTCCTTTAAAAGAAAACTAACCTTCAGCCGTTCCCGTGAATCCGACAGCGCTATTTAGGAAAGTTCTCAGCATTTGATTGGGTTTAACCTCCGGTTTCCTGTTTGCTCAGCAATTTCGGCGATAATGAAAACTGGAGGGACACCAAAGAAGAAACAGCGACCTTACCTTGAAATCTAAATGAAAGAAAATGTGAATGGAAAATAATTAAGGAAACCTCTTTAATGAGATCCCAAGTACTGTTATGATATTTAATTGGATTGTATGTGAATTCCTGAAAACAAAGTTTTCCCCTACAAATTAGATCTCTCTCTCTCTCCTCTCTCTCTCTCTCTCTCTCTCTCTCTCTCTCTCTCTCTCTCTCTCTCTCTCTCTCTCTCTCTCTCTCTCTCTCTCTCTCTACGAGTTAAGTAAGAAAAATAAATTACCTATTTTCTTGTATATAACCTGATAGAGAATTTTTCCATTGTCTATGAATTTCTGTCTGAATGTATGTGCTTATATACATATATATATATATATATATATATATATATATATATATATATATATATATATATATATATGTGTGTGTGTGTGTGTGTGTGTGTGTATAATCATTACTTCATACTTGTGTCACCAATACAGTACATGAGTCATCCTCCAGCACAATACCACCTCACTAAAGACGCGAAAAGTTCGGAGAAGGAGGCGGAGGTTGTCATCTTTATTATTTTTTTTTTCAGAAACTGATTGCAAGAAATATTCTTCCTTCATTGTCATTTTTCCCGATGGTGGTTGAAAGAAATGTTTTTTTTTTCCAACAGCTGTTTTTTATGCTTACTGTTCAATAAAAGGGGGGTTTCGGAGGAGTCTTCTTATTCTTCAAGATGGTTACTCACTTAGAATGGATTACTGCAAGAACTGAATACTAGTAACATTTAAATCGAGCTGTAATGAAAGCTATGAATAAGCTTCAGAAACTGCTTTATTTCTAAGAAATAAATAGTTACAAGTCACGCCGTACAATAAATTCTTTACACTGCGTCACATAACTGACGTTACCTGTTTAAAAATATAAATAAACAAGTACAAAATCACACTTAGACAGTAACGATGAAAACCTTTCAAGTAACAATTCTACTTGGCCAATGCCTTCTGTACTTTCTGTCAAAGACAACAAACTACAAAGACCCCTTCACTAGCAGGATACTACTGTCTGTATCATTGTAGGACAACCTTTCTGATGCTGAAAGGCTGCAATCAGTCAACCCAGAGAGTACTGTTCTATTACCTTCCTTACACAGCCGGGTACAAGGGGGGCAAGAGCCATTTCATGAAGAGGACCAGAAAATGCTGCTTACAACACTTTGCAAAAGGTGACTTACAGCCATTCCTCTTCTGATGAACGCTAACTTTTACGTTGATAATGACACACACACACACACAGAGAGAGAGAGAGAGAGAGAGAGAGAGAGAGAGAGGGAGTCTTTGCGTGGGAGGGACTTCGAGGGGTAGAAAAAAATGATGAGAAATTGTTCAGTTGGACATTAAAGGAAGTGAGAGGCAAAGACAGAAGAGACAGAAAAGGAGGGAGAGGGAGAGAGAGAGAGAGAGAGAGAGAGAGAGAGAGAGAGAGAGAGAGATGAGAGGAGAGAGAGAGAGAGAGATCATGCAAGTATGACAAGAAGAAATACCAAGGAAAGAAAATAAAATGGCGATGAAAACGCAGTGAGCAGTAGAAAATATTAGACAGAAACGAAGGGAAAGCTTTTGGATAGAGAGAGAGAGAGAGAGGTAAGGGAAGTAAGTAATCATGATGGCACACTTGAATATATCAATGCAGGCACACGAAAAGGAAAAGTAGTAATGCAAAACTAAGTCCGCACAGATGGTAGAGAAAATAACATTTAATAAGTTAAATATTATGGGAAAATACCAGAATCGTTTAAAAGGGAAATTAAATATGAAAAGTCGAACCTAATCTAACTCGGCCACTTAGAAACGATCATGGAAATCTAGCTTGATCATTATACTTGAAGCAATAATAAAGATATGAAATAAGCAAACTACAAAAAAGGAAAAACTCATTTAAAAAATTCCAGGGAAAAATCTTTAGAAACACTTTCATAATGTACCTTCAAATAACTTCCAAAGCGGCCTTCAGAGAGGACTTAATGAATATGCTACAAGAAAAGATGGGCAGAGGGGTTGTTACTCCTCCGTGACCCGGTGAAAGAGCTGCACTTTGAATCTTCATTCACCCCTGACCTAATGTCGTCCTCAATTAGCTGAAGCAACATTATATACTTCTCGCAGAAAAAAAGGGAGCAGAAGACCAGTGCATTACATATTTACATCTTCGGTTTGGAACTGTAACTACTTTAAATCGACCTACTGTATGTTGATCAAATCACTAAAACTGGTGAGAAGTGGTTTGTAATTTCCCAGAAAGCATTGTGCCATGTTCTATCACTTGCCTGAAAATCATTGCCACATGCCTGATATTACTCACGTGACTTAAGGGAGTGAAACTGCCTGTCCACCATGATACGACGTTTAAATGATATTTTCAACTCCTACACAAAAACCCGAAATTCATTAAGGGGCACAGTCTATTAGGCTCTACCGTCAACGCGGAGGCATTTAGCTTTCATCAAACACCGACAAGACATAAAGTATTGGTAATAACCAAAGGATCTCCACGGAATATACAGATAATGAGGGAATTATTAAAGAAATCATCACTCACCACATCCGCCCCACAGGTAACAAACCGAGCACTGCCAGTCAAAAGAAACAAGAAACCTCATCAAAACTGCCCTCTGACTGGCTAAACTCCAAGGGGCCAGTCAGGTGTGTAGGCACACGTTTCACAGTGAAGATGGTGGGCCTCAAGGCCAAGAGACAGAGAGAGACAAGGTCTACCCAATTGGGTGGAGTCGCCTCCCACCTGGGGTAACTACGTAGGGGATGACGTATCTCAGAGGTACATACCTGCTCATTACGGGAATTCACCTGCTGACGTAATAAGGAGGTGGACAAAGTTCCGCCTACATGGGGGATTTGGGGTGAAGTGAGCAGACCTTCTCTTTCTCTTGGCCTTGGTGGGCCTCGTACATCCTGTGCATCGAGAAGACGAGGACTCGCCTGTCGAAACGTCTCACCTGACACTTTAAGACAGAGCCCTGGGCTACGCCTAACCAGAGACCTTATCACCTGGACAGATTCAATTCCCACCCTAGATGCATCGCCCGTGTTGAATCCCTCTGTATAAAAGAGAGAAAAGCATCAATAAACCGTGACTATGAAGAATTTTGCATCATCCCGACATTGCGACTTCTACAGGTCGAAGCCCACCTGAGACTCACCCGACGGGTACAGGGACCCTTTCGTGTTAATTGGATTGGTCAACACTTCCTGCAACCTTCGATGTACCAACCTGGCCTCTATCGCGAGATAATCAGTTACAACGATTTCTCACTGATCGATATTTATCCGTCTAACCACGAGCTTTGATATAAATACTGCTGCACTCTTCATATTATACGACTGGTGATAAAATTCGCTGCCGTGAAACGTTTGAATCATTAGACCCTTGATTTGTCAACTCCCTGCTGAAAAGTGAGGAGTTTAGTAAAAGTTTGAAAAGTTTACAAGAAACCAATTGACTGACAGGCTGCTACTAATTATTAAAACGCGCCCACACACACACGCACACACACACACGTTATTGTATGTATGTATGTGTGTATGTATATATACGAGTATATATTTATGTATGTATGTATGTATGTATGTATGTATGTATGTATGTGTATATGTATATATACATATAAATTTCTGACTCACTTCAGGATCGAACCCAGGTCTTTCAATTGAAAGGCAAGGGCGCTGCCCACTAGGCCATACAAGTCAAAAGAAGTTGGAACCTGAGAGCAACTGCACCCAAGGAATTACCTGGGCAAGCTAACTGCTTGCATACCAGCGTGTTTTCACCAACTTCCCGACTCAGCAATGACTCAATTGACAGCATCTCAGGTTCCAACTTCTTTTGACTTGCATGGCCTAGTGGGCAGCACCCTTGCCTTTCAATTGAAAGACCTGGGTTCGATCCTGATGTGAGTCAGAAATTTATTTCTGTTCCGCACGTGATTGTGTGTTGATTATTTCTATATATATACATATATATATATATATATATATATATATATATATATATATATATATATATATATATAAAGAGAGAGAGAGAGAGAGAGAGAGAGAGAGAGAGAGAGAGAGAGAGAGAGAGAGAGAGAATTGCAATATCACCTTTAATATTCTCTCCACGAAACGATGCCGAAATCGGCCGAGGTTTTCATTTGTGAAGTCAGGTTGCAAGAGAGATCTTTGGAAAAGAGAAAGAAACCTTCATAACGTAACTCTCGGGCGCTTTTCTGCCACAGATCCTGCGGGCTGAGGAGCCGGAGAAGGAGAAATGAGAAGTGAGGTGAAGTGATGTTGCTGTAGCTTATGAAGACGACGAGAAGACTGGGCAGGAGTGAGGAAAGTCCTGATATGAAAACATAATCCATTTGATTTATAACATTACAGATTGAAAAAATAAACATATAGTATAAAGGAAGAAGAGAAACTGACATAAATAAACAATTCTGACAGAGGTAAAGAAATGTTGTCAGTAACACCACAGAGAGGAGGAAACGCACCAAGTTGGGACGGACAGTTTTACTCTGCCAATATTTCTTTCCTATTTTTGATATATGTAACACAGTGAGAGTATAGATTCTTCAGCCAGAGATTATGCAATTAAGGCAGAATTATGCATGATCTCTTGAATGTCAAGCGGTATAATGAATTAAAGCTCCCTTTATAAGTCAAATCACTGATGAGGAATAAGCGATGATATCTCGCATATCGGAGAGAACTATTTATGAAAGAGAGCTCTGTAACCACTGGGCAAAGCCATATGTGTCTGATACATGAAGTCCAGCACTGAAGTATTGACTAAATGTAACAAACAAATAGGAAGAGTCACAGACAGGGGGATACATACCGGCAAAAGACACAAGGTATTGTTTGTTCGATAAACGCGCGCGCGCGTGCGCAAATAAGCCACTTTACACAGGTCTGTCCGGGAAAGCAGCGCAGCTAATGTTCTCTCGGTTAGATACCGTGGAAGGTAAGCCTGAAATATCTTAAGCTTATGCCTTTCAGTCGTCCTGTGGCAAACAGGAAAAAAAAGAAAAAAGGAGAGTCAATGAACAGGCGGGGAACTTTTTACCCATTAGGATGACTTTTATACATACATGCTCAGTCTTATAAAAGTATAATGACTAATATTTTGTGGTTTTAACGATCGTTTCAAGCACTGTACTCAAGTTTACAGAGAGAGAGAGAGAGAGAGAGAGAGAGAGAGAGAGAGAGAGAGAGAGAGAGAGAGAGAGAGAGAGAGAAATTAGTAAGCAAAATTCAAATTTTCTGTTGAACGTCATCCGAACGCCCAGTAATCAAGAGCCGTAGAGGCTCATGTCAAAAAAAAAAATTGAAATACTGGAATCAGTCCTGCAATGGAAGTCCATACCTCACCAGGCTGGCTAGATTACTTTCAATAGATAAACTACAATTAGGTGTCAGGTTTAAGGCAAATTTATTTTTCTTACAAAATTCGACATTGCTCTAAACCAGTTTGCACCCTGGCATGAATGCAGCGTTTTCTAACTAAAGTTCCTTTTTTCATCTTTTTATGGCTGACTGTATCCCCAACCACACGTCCCCCACCTACAGCTGATAAAAAAAATTCACTCATACAAAAAAGATTTTCTTTGAATCTCCAAAAGAGTTCCGGCTAGTTAAACAAAACCGGTTTTTTTATATCGAAATAAAACTACATAATTATACAAAGATATACATAAACAGATGTGACTTCCGGATGTTGCTGATGTCCTTTAGAGCTTGGAAAAGGTACATATATATATATTAAGTATATATATATATATATATAATATATATATATATATATATATATATATATATATATATATATATATATATATATATATATATATATATAACTGAAACACGAAAACATGGAACGTGATGAATATATAAATAAAGATAAAATCCACGAAGTGTTTCCGTTTCCTTCGTGGATTTTATCCTTATATATATATATATATATATATATATATATATATATATATATATATATATATATATATATATATATATATATATATATAGATATTCGACCAATGAAGTGCCCTAATTATATATGTCAAAGGTTTGATAGGGCATCCGCGAAACTAAAAACACCAAGACTCAGTATCCCGTTGCCCCACCAACTTCTTTTTCGAAGTAAATAATTATAATGGAGCTGCAAACGCAAAGTTCCCGGCCATTTCGTGACTTCCTCACTACAAAGAGCCTGACACTGCTTGGCTTTTTTTTTTTTTTTTTTTATGCATTAAGGTTACGTCTGTTCAGGCGCTCATGACGATTTAGCTGCCAGCTTCAGAATAATTATTACTTTCTATAGGTCTGTTTATACATCTCAGTTTGGAAACTAATGTTTGGGAGAGTAAGTTATAAGCTCAGACTTTAGAGAGAGAGAGAGAGAGAGAGAGAGAGAGAGAGAGATCGGTACTCCTATATTAGGTCTTGTGGTGTTATGCTTTAAACTTTGAGTCCATCAATGAATATTCTCACTGTGAAGCAAGACATAAGAAAATGTTGAATAAAAAAAATGGGAAAAGCTAACGAATAGAAAGTAAGTAAGTAAGCAAAACCAAAAGAAAACAAAGCATTTTCACAACGTCCTCAGTGTCTTTCTTTGCTCCAAAATAACTGAGGTGCTCCGAACCACTTGACTCATCGCCCGCTCATGCACAAAAGAAATAAAAACGGAATAATCAAAAGGAAAACAAAAGAAAAAAATCCCTGTTTTGAACATTGAGCGAGGGCGAGAGAAGAAGAGATTGAATTAACTATTCCGTCAGCAGAGGCTGCCAATTAAAATCTCCGTGCAGTTGGGATTTCTGCAAGAAAACATTTATGGAACTTTTTGCCAATTCTCGATTTGTTGTTTCTTGATTTTTTATGCTTTTAGGTTTTTCGGCCTATATCATTTAGCTAGTTCATTCATATTATAAAGAAATGGGATTTTTACTGAAGGATACTGTTCTTCGGTAACAGTTGCCGTAACCTCGTTTTGTTATGTGTTGCTGCTTTGGGACATTTTCTGACGCTTTGTCATCGTGACCGACTCTTCGCTAAATGAGTTGTGCGTACGACTTACAATTCACACACGTACACTACCTTTGAATATATACATATATATATATATATATATATATATATATATATATATATATATATATATATATATATATATATATATATATATATATGCAAACACATACAGATATATACATACATACATACATACATACATACATACATATATATATATATATATATATATATATATATATATATATATATATATATATATATATATATATATATATATACACACACACATACGTACATACATACATACCTGTTATGGTAAAACTTCAATCAAATGAAATTGTTACCCGCACCACGTTGCCTTTATCTCTTACGAAGAATTAAATCCTTTATCCCCTTACAGATGAAAGAAAAGAGATTAACAAGCCTTATGAAGTTAATCTTTCCTCCAAATATTTCAGTGTTGATAAAACATAACTATAAAATCAAAGTTGAGCATCTGAAACAATCATTGCATTTGCAGAGTTAGTTCTATCGCAATTAGCTAAGTGAGCGTCAGTGGCGGCCTTTATTTACTACATTCGCACAACCAATCAGCAACGAGAGAGAAAGGGGAAAAGGCTTGCAATTCGTATCCCCAAATTCGCTCATTCGTTCTCCGCAAACAGTCGTCGCAATTCGCTCTAAATTCGCCTCTAACTGAGGCGTAAAAAACGGTGCCATAATTCTCCGGAGCAGTTTCGGTGATAGGTAGATAGATAGATATATAGATAGATAGATAGATAGATCGTGTCTTTGTGGCAGAAACAATGATTATATTCGGCCGGTGCGCTGGCTGGCTGCCTTCAATTATCTCTCCCACATGAGAGAGCCTATTGGTGCTTTGCTGCTAAGTCACAGGTTCTTAACCTAGGGGGTACGCCCCCCAAGGGGGGAGTCAGCAATTTCCAGGGGGGCCGCTAGGCCTATGGAAAAATGGAAAATTCTCTAATTACATTCGATATTCTCTTAACAAGAGTCGCTGAGAAGAAGTGTCCAGTCTCTCACTCATTCATTCCCAAAAGAATACAAACGCCCTTCTCTTTCTCTCTTTCTCTCTTTCTCTCTTATTTCTCCATTTTCCTTTCAATCTAGGAGGGAATTTTACTCATAGATGCATACTTTTCTTCTTTCCGTGTTTCCCATTTCTCCTGCAACTTCTTCCAAATGAACGTCTTCATATTCTTTGGAAGCTTCAATTTCAAGTGAATGGCCCCTTTGGTGGCTTCTTGTCCCACATGAATAGGTGGTCATCTCCTGAATAATAATAATAATAATAATAATAATAATAATAATAATAATAATAATAATAATATGCCAGTGGAAATTGTACCCACAATCATAGGAACACTGGGCACGATCCCAAGATCCCTGAAAAGGAATCTGGAAAAACCAGATGCCGAAGTAACTCCAGGACTCATGCAGAAAAGTGTGCTACTAGAAACAGCGCACACTGTGAGAAAGGTGACGGACTCCTAAGGAGGCAGGATGCAGCCCGGAACCCGCCCCCCCCCCGCCCCCCACACTCTAAAAACCGCCCAGTCGAATAGGATGACTGTAATAGACCAAAATAAAATAATAATGATAATAATTGGTCATCTCCTGAATAATAATAATACTAATATAAAAAAGGATGGCTGTATTATGCGAATTTATCTTATATAGTGTCTTTTCTATCTTCACTATGATTCGCTTTTCAGGCTCAGCAGCGATGTTAGTCAGTAACTGGCCGATATTCATGTTGGAAAAGGACAGTGTGCGGAATATGGGAAGTCTTTTTATTAAAATATCCAATCAGAAATCGTTCGTCGGGGTTCAGGTTCTATTCTAGGTACGGGTTCTTCAGACCTTCTGCAACCACGTCCAGAAGATGACCAACGAGCTGGTCGAAACATGTCGACGGTACCTAGAATATTCCGCGCACTGTCCTTTTCCAGCATGAATATCAGCCAGTTACTGACTAACATCGCTGAGCCTGAAAAGCGAATCATAAGGAGGATAGAAAAGACACTATATAAGATAAATTCGCATAATACAGCCATCCTTTTTAATAAGACCTGTTTAAAAGAGGGTCTACTCCCTTAATAATAATAATAATAATAATAATAATAATAATAATAATAATAATAATAATAATAATAAACGCCACATGACCAAAGACAAACAGACAGACAGATAGACGGGGTGGGTGGAAGACAGACGATGACTCCCCCCCACCCCCACCCCCCCCCCCCAAAAAGGATGGGATTTCGTGGTCTCCGAGGAGTGTAGAGACAGCCCCGAGGGGACGTCACGAGGAATGTGCATGGGCAAGGGAGCGCTTGAATGGCCCACTTTGCATATGAAAGCCGGACTTACGCACCGTTGAGAGACGTATTTCAAACAGAACAGTTGACCCCGATAAAAGGGGAGAGAGAGAGAGAGAGAGAGAGAGAGAGAGAGAGAGAGAGAGAGAGAGAGAGAGAGAGAGAGAGAGAGGGCCAAAGGTTCAAAGAAAGGCGAATCAGTTACCTTTTGAGGAGGAGTGTGAGGAACTCAGTAAGGAAGGAGATTGTTTCCTCTAACAAAAGCTTTATCAAGCCATACTGGGTATTATTATTATTATTATTATTATTATTATTATTATTATTATTATTATTATTATTATTATTATTATTATTATTATTAAATGTTTTATAGATTTCAAACCAAGAACTGGACCCACAAAAGCATTATTAAGACAAACTTGCAAGCCATACTGAATCTCATTATTCAGAAGAGGAAGAAATCTGTTCATGTGGAACAAGAAGCCCACCACTGCACAGGGGCTACTGACTTGAAATCCAAACTTCCAAAGAATATTAAGGTGCTCATTGGAAAAAAGTAACGGAAGGCAATGGGATATATTCTTTAGAAGCTTGAATTTCAAGTCAGTGGCCCCTGTGGTGGGCTTCTGGTTCCATATAAAAAAGGTTCATCTTTTGAATAATAATAATAATAATAATAATAATAATAATAATAATAATAATAATAATAATAACTAACTAATCTTACCCAGCACGGTAGAATTATCTCACCTTTACCGCAAAGGCATTTATTTAAAAGCATCGACTCAACCATACGGATCTCGTAAGAAATCCTCAAGTTAGCCAAATATTGAACACCTGATGATCTCGGGAGTGTGAGAAATGGAGACACGAAAGAGCAAAAGATTGTGGATGTCACACCAATCCACTTTCCGCCCTCGCCCAGAAGGTTCTTTTTGGGGGGTGGGGGCGAGGCCAATGGTTGAATTCGGAGTTCCCCCTCGCGAGTTCTGTTGTGGCCTTTATTCCCGAATCTGTAAGAATGCACCTTTCCCCCGTGGGACGATATTTCTATGCTTCGTACCTTTTTTTTTATTAGGGGGAGGGGTGGTATGTTGCTGCTGGAGAGAGAGAGAGTGAGAGAGAGAGAGAGGGAGCGTTTTTTAAACATAAAATACTCGCAATTTTTTATTCCTGGGAAAGTTTAAATTGCGTAATTCTCTCTCTCTCTCTCTCTCTCTCTCTCTCTCTCTCTCAGAGAGAGAGAGAGAGAGAGAAAATTACTTAAGTTAAACTTTCCCAGGAATAAAAAATTGCGCGTATTCCATGCTTACAAAATGCTCTCTCTCTCTCTCTCTCTCTCTCTCTCTCTCTCTCTCTCTCTCTCTCTCTCTCTCTGCGAGACTTTCATGAATTTGGTTATTATTTTATGGATGTAATACCTTAGCTAGGCTGTTGATTAAATTTTTTTCTCGTAAATAAAAAAAAACAAGGATTTTAATATTTTTAACATCAATGCACAGACAGGTTTATATATCTTACCTCCCTTAATCGAATCCAGGTAAAAAAAAAAAGTCACGGGTAAAAAAGTCACAGGAAAAAAGCCACTTTCTTCCTGTGACTTTTCTCCTAGCCAAAATTGTGACTTTTTTTCCAGTGACTTTATTGCCGGCCACTATAAATCAATGTGACTTTTTTCCTGTGACTTTTTTTCTCGAATTTACTCTATTACCGGTCACTACAAATCAATGTGACTTTTCTCCTGTGACTTTTTTCCTAGCCAAAATTGTGACTTTTGTGACTTTTTTCCTAACCTAAACTGTGACTTTTTTCCTGTGACTTTATTGCCGGCCACCTCTTAATCTAGTTTCCAATTTCGAGGCAAAATCGTGATAATAAAAAAAAAGGTGCCATAGAAACGCACACTCAGTAGCACACTCGAGCCCACAATTTATGGAGGCCATTTATCATAAGATGATGACGAAATTCGGAAAAGTCCAGACGAAACAGAACCGTTCGCGATATCAGTAATCCCCTTTATCTGATCGTCTCTGCATATCAGCGTTCTTTAAAAGGGGGATTTACGATCATTTCAGCATTTTCTAAAAACTGTATGATTTAGGAGAGAGAGAGAGAGAGAGAGAGAGAGAGAGAGAGAGAGAGAGAGAGAGAGAGAGAGAGAGAGTTTCCCATCTCTTTCCAAAGGTTGTGCTTCTTCCCCTAATCACAATATTGGAGATAAACTCAGATTATTTATAGAAATATTAAAAAAAGTCAAAAGAGAAAGGTTTGAATATAAATATTCGTGATGAACTGATGTGATATTAACTGTTCATATTACGATGAATGCAAGACAAGTGCAGGAGTTATGAATATACTAAAATGAATCATATAACCCTCTTGGTTGTATTATTGGAGATAAACTCAAATTAAGCATAGAATTTTTTTTTAAGCTAAAAGGTTTTGATATATATTTCCTTGCCGAACTGAAGTGATAGTATCTGCTAATATTATAACAGAACTGGTGCAAGATAGGTGCAGGTTATTAGGTGCAGGTATAAAAAAAATGAATTATATATAACCATCGTGGTTGTAGCCATGATGTTATTTATCAAAATGACTCAAGTAGTGTCAAATTTGTAGCTTCTCAGTTTAATTAGACCTTGGACAAATTGTTGTGGCCTACGAGAAAAGCGTCAATACGGCAAAAACGACTTAATATTACTAAATTTATCAATAATTCATCTCATAAATAAGTGTTTATGACACTTATCCTCCCTGCATGAGGGCCAGGTTCGACCCTGCATCGGGGCAAAGCGATTTAGGCGAATCTCGTTAAAACCTCCTCAGACTTCATGCGAAGTGTAAAGGCATACCTGGTACTCTGTCGATTGTGGTGGGTCTCAGCCATGCAAATTGAGAGGATGGGCTTGCAACCTCATCCTACAATACTCGTGGAAAATGCACCATCCACACCTTGCCCCCAACTTCCAAGAAAATACATATGAATGATTAGAAAAATTGCCAATACAGATTAATATATGATGCACCCACTGAGTATATGACACAAATACCATTTAATCAGCCCTGATATGTCATCAAACTATTTATTTATATTAATTCATATTTAAATAGCTAATCATTGACTTATATCATAAGTATTATTTCATATTAAACCCTTTTAATAAAAAAAAAAAAAATTATATACAAAATACGTCGCCTTCCTCTTGTTAACAAACTAGTGTGAAGGTCACTTTTGGCTTTTAACAATGGCATTATTGTTCTCCCAGCAGTTAACTAATGGATCAGGCGATCACGTGACCTCTAAACTGTTACTCCAAACTGGTTTGATCCAGTTATTGCTTCAGAAAAGGCTACTACTAGCGTCATCTATGGTCACTTCTAGGAAACCAAGCTTTCAAAACAGAAACTATGGTTGCTTCGATAGAAGGCAAAATAACATTTGTAAATGCGTAGAGTTAATGGCCTTTGAGAAACATAGGTATATCATGAAAATAATACCTACCTAACGAATATTTATAACTGAAATTTCGCTAGATAATTCTCGTAGTTAGTTTTGATATGACAAAAGAGCCTGCATGTAAATGCGCGCGCACCCAATTTGACCAACAGAATTTGTAATATACAACTATTTATTCCAAACAGATATGCGTCTATCCTAAGGTACTAATACAGAAGTAGATAAAATTTCATTTAGTCTGATTTTCGGTCTTGGTAAAGACATGAAAAAGTGTATTTCAACCCACTCTCGAGTTTTAAAACCCGTCAAGGTTTGTACATCCGGTTCCCAAGGTCACCTTGGGGCAATTGCCATTCTTCGAAGTACCCTCCTGAGTTAATAATTAAAAAATACAATAACTTGGTACTTCCAGGGGCCTATTATAGGCAATGTATGATCTTGTACCGTCATTTACTGTAGTTACTGTATGATTTCAAACCATTGGTTTGCGGAATAAGAGCGTGATAAATCAGTTTGCAAACGACAAACGGTGTTACCGAAAGAGGAAGCAGGCTGACCAATATCAAGTTAACTAGGTCTATTCATTGCACGAAAAATATTACGGCAAGTGTATGATAATCCTTATGCGAATATATAAAACTTACTATGTAATAAAAGTATATTGTTTTTTCAGAGTGAATATTCCTTTTTATTGCTGCTTCTTGATAGTTGTGTCATTTCAAATTCCGCAGCATTGGCCATCCTGATAGGCAAATGGCCACGGGATTTGAACGTAACATTTCTCTTAAGACTATCTTTTCTTTGCACGAAAAATTGTCTGGTAATTGGATGGTAATCCATTTACGAATATAGAAAAATGACTGTTGATTCAATGTATATAGTTATTTCAAGGCGAATATTCCGTTTTTGAGCTGATTCTCGATATATAAATAAATTCTAAATCTTCAACGTTGGCAATTCTGATAGAAAAATACCCACAGGATTTGAACGCAATATTTTTTTTAGTTATTTCAATTCTTACGATGTTCATAAACTAAAGTAATACTGTTGAAGCAACACCATGATTGTATATATTATGAATGTGAAGCTTTTTAACTTAGTAGCATCTGTGAATGGGTAAAGCTTTTGGTCTAAGTAATAAAGGGAGGGCATCTCAATATTCACACTCCGTTGCAAAGTCAGGAATACCAACATTTCCAAACCCTGAATTAGATAAACTAGAGTCAATGTCTCGCTTCATAAGCTGTTGTCGAACTAAAGCTACTATTGAATTAATAATTCCCTTATGTTCTTGGAACAGATTAAGAATAATCGATGATTAGTCTATAATAAGTTATTAGAGGTTATCAGAGTTTCCCAATGTTCTGGCAACCCTGCTTCTTCAATGGCCACCAGACGATGCACAATTTTTGTTCTCAGAAGGTAGTTTGCTATTTAAAGTAGTCTGTAGTAACTTAAAAAAACATGAATTTTAATTGAATAAATTTTATTCTATTATTCTATGCTTAGAACTGTAAAATTCTTGCCCAAAATCCGGTGTTGAATCTGTTATGTTGGTCTGCCTGGAACCTCATGTCGTCTATGGCATGCCATGATATTTTCGCTATTTGTGATAATTTTACTGCATTTTTTTCTTTTTATGAATTATTTGTTCCCAGTTGATGCTGTATTTAGTGACCTCAACACAATTATCATCTTATATGAGGAGGGAAGCTTGTCATAAAAATAATCTAGCTAACTCTCACGCCCACCTTTGAAGATGCAGTGGTCCACTTGCACTGATTTTCTTAGGCGGCCAATAGGTGGCGTCCACGACTTGCTTATAGTTAAAATTGCTGTACATTTGTTGGTGGTGGAGAAAGGACCGCATGGGGACCACGTGGCCGCCTTAGAGTTTATGGGGAGTTGAAGACGAAGCTAAATTACGATTTCATTAAGAATTTTCATACAATTTCCTTTGATATCATGACTGGAAAAGTCCCAGTCATCGTCTCTTTTGACAGGAGGCTCAAACTGAACTCACGCTGAAATGTAATGTAGCCTTTGAACGCACCTACAAAATAGGGTTGTGAAAATGACCTGCAATCATTCCATTTCACTTCATGAACACTTTTTCTCAGAGTGTTGTCATAATGCATAAAATAGCAAGGTCAAATGATACTATATAAATGGGGTATTTATATGTGAACTGAGGACCAGAGAGAGAGAGAGAGAGAGAGAGAAAGAGAGCCATTCATGAAATGTTCATTACATATTCTATCTATCTATCTATCTATCTATCTATCTCAGACTTTTTATTGAATAGCAAGAAACAATATTGGTGTCGATGAATCTATATGTTAAATAATATCACGGAAAAATAATGACAAGTGAATAATAATAATAATAATAATAATAATAATAATAATAATAATAATAATAATAATAATAATAATAATAACAAAAAGCAAAGGCCAGAATTTCTTCTTAAAATTATCAGAAAAAATGAAAGAAATTTTGAGAGAGAGAGAGAGAGGGGCCACCCCCTTCCTATGGTAGACTTTTCAGAAAACATGCAGATCCCCTGACCACATTTTTGTAGAGAAGTGACCACGACTGGGATGCCTACCAAATCAAGCATGGGCACAGAAAGTGAGTCATCTCTATTGAAAGTGGTCTATAAACAGTCAACACCTGATATAGACACCTTCAATAGGAGGAAGTCTAAGAGACCTCTCCCCATATATTAGGTGATACTCCATATCGCTATTATTATTATTATTATTATTATTATTATTATTATTATTATTATTATTATTATTATTATTATTATTCAGAAGATGAAGAACCCTATTCACATGGAACAAGAAGCCCACTAAAGGGGCCGCTGACTTGAAGTTGAAGCTTCCAAAGAATATTGAGGCGTTCATTTGAAAGAAGTAATATTTCATATTTATCGATATTTTATAATTATTCCTTCCTCTTGGTAATACACAATCATGTGCTTTGTTGATTAAATGTATTCAACCTGGGGCGATAATGATTTAGGAAAATGTTATTCAAACTGTTGTTTGATTTCGTTCTACAATAAATGAAAATCTGATCATATTTGACCACAAAGGCGATGCTGGAATGATCTAAAAGTTTCCAAAATTTTCCAGCGCCCGGAAGGACAAGAGAGAGAAAAATCATTGGCGCATGCGCCCAACCCTGCCATGTCTCAGAAAAATGTAAATTTCAGTTTCCAAAAACAAAATCTGATTAAAAACCAGGCGAAGATTTTACAGATAAATTCAGTGGGCAATTTTATGCTCATGAAAATATGGACTACATGGCGGAGGAGCAGTTTGGAGTCGACGTTGCAGCCTTCGGCGATTTATAAAGCGGGAATGTTTTCAATACTGTCACGCTTGGGACTAAGTTCTGCGCTCGAGATAAGCACGGAAGGGAATCAGGAGGAGAGGAGGACCCTGGAATAGAGACTTTCGAGGACTTTCACGAGGAGAAAGCAGAGAGAGAGAGAGAGAGATAGATGAGATTCGTCTTGCCAGAATTACCGTTTGGATCAAAAGATCTGTGAAGTCTCGTAGGAATCAAGAAGACTTTTCGCCGTCTGCGAATCCTTCCTTCAGTCAGTCTCAAGTTCCTGGAGGCACAAGAGAGACGCCTTGTATATCAGGAAAGGAAAACAAAGGAGTGGTTGCAGCGATGCTGAAATGACCTCGAACCTTCAGAGTCTTCCTTGAAAGTGCTTCAGAATCCTTCGATCTCAGCTCCTGGTGGAAGGGCGAGAGAGAAGAAGAGCCATTCACGGATGCCCCCAGCGCTAGAGCTCAGTGGAACTCCAACTTCAGTCTCCAGAAGCACGATCCGAAATCCTTCGAGTCGCCTTGAAGCCTTCGGAGGTTTGGTGTCATATTCGAAAAGTAGGGATAAGGAGGGTCTGAACCACAAGGCAGAGGGGCCCGAAGGCGCCCTAAGGATGCCTTCCCTTGAAGGCACCCTTGACTGGGGAAGATCCTCCTCAGAGGCTGCTTCCCTGGAGGTAGGCAGGTTTCCTGCCAGACTGGGGAAGCTGGCCTGAGGAGGGCCTGAACCACAAGGCTGAGGGGTCCCAAGGTGCCCTAAGGATGCCTTCCCTTGAAGGCAGCCTCGACTGGGGAAGATCCTCCTCAGAGGCTGCTTCCCTGGAGGTAGGCAGGTTTCCTGCCAGGCTGGGGAAGCTGGCCTGAGGAGGGCCTGAACCACAAGGCTGAGGGGTCACAAGGCGCCCTAAGGATGCCTTCCCTTGAAGGCAGCCTTGACTGGAGAAGATCCTCCTCAGAGGCTGCTTCCCTGGAGGTAGGCAGGCTTCCTGCCAGGCTGGGGAGGGCCTGAACCACGAGGTTGAGGGGACCCAAGGCACACTAGGGAAACCATCAGTTTAGGGTACTTTTGTCAGGGGAAGGACCTCCTTAGATCCTCTGATGACGTCATGAAGTGAAGAAAAATATGCTTTTTCTTCTCACGTGATAACGTTGACGTCATTACAGCCGCTTTTAATAATAATAATAGTAATAATAATAATAATAATAATAATAATAATAATAATAATAAGGCAACTTAGGGAGAGAGAAAGTGTGAGTGAGCGTTAGTGAGTATCAGCGAGCGTTAGTCTAACTTGCGTCAGTCTAACAAGTGTCAGTCTTTCATACATCAGTCTAACGAACATAAGTCTAACGAGCGTCAGTCTAATTAGCGCCAGTCTAACGGGTGACAGTCCAACCAGCGTCATTCTTGCAAGCGTCAGTCTACCGATCGTCAGTCTAACGAGCGTCGTTCTAGCGAGCGTCAGTCTTGTGAGCAGAAGTCTAACGAGTCAGTTATGGGTATGGGGTGAGGTATGGGTGTGGGAGTGTGGGTATGGATGTGGGGTGTGGGCATGGGTGTGGGGGTGTGGATATGGATGTGGCAGTGTGGGTAGGGATGTGATGTGGATGAGGTGTGGGGGTGTGGATATGGGTGTGGGATGAGGTGTGCAGGTGTGGATATGGGTGTGGGGTGAGGTATGGGTATTGGTGTGGGGTATGGGTGTGGACATGGGTGTGGGTGGGGTGTGGATATGGGTGTGGGGTGAGGTGTGGGGTGTGGATATGGGTGTGGGGTGTGGACATGGGTGTAGGGTGAGGTGTGGGTATGGGTGTGGGGTGTGGCTATGGGTGTGGGGTGAGGTCTGGGTATGGGTGTGGGGTGTGGATATGGGTGTGGGGTAAGTCTGGGGGTGTGGATATTGATATGGGGGTGTGGGTATGGATGTGGGAGTGTGGATATGGATGGGTGGTGTGGGTGTGGCTATGGATGTGGGGGTGTGGGTATTGGTGTAGGATGAGGTGTGGAGGTGTGGGTATGGATGTGGGGTGTGGGTATAGGTATGACATGGGCGAGGTGTGGGTATGGGCGTGGGGTGTGGATATGGATGTTTGGAGGTGTGGTTATGGGTGTGGGGTGAGGTGTGGATATGGGTGTGTGTGGAGAGAGAGGGAAAGAGAGAGAGAGAGAGAGAGAGAGAGAGAGAATACCCGACCTTGATGTCATGACGGAATTGAAAGATGCCACAAAGAACAAAAAATAACCTTCATTAATAATTAAAAATAGAGACCATAATATTTCTAAAGTAACTTATTTTTCTTTATTATTGTATCGGTTCTAAAGTGAATGTTTCACGTGCACGCGTGTGTATATACATGTGTGTGTGAGTGCAGGTGTAGGGAAGGTGTTTTTGGAGGTGTAAGAGGGAGGGAGGGAGGGGGTGGGGTGTGTATGGAGGCACCAGGAAGGATTCAAAATTCAAATCTAATCAGCCTCCCATAACGTCTCCGGTTCGCCTGCTCCCAATGCCTGAAAGGCTCTGACTTCGACCTCAGCTGTAGTCTACAAACCATGACAAAAGGCAACACTTAGTTTAGTGTCGTCGTTCGGACTTCAATCTGGTGCAAGTGACTTTAGTCTCCGTGACTTGCACTTGCAACGAGTGCAAGGATCACTTCTTGAATTAAGTTGAAGTCAAGATCGAAGTCTTACATACGAAGGCAGTTGTCACGTGCATAGCATTTCTACTAACCGCTTTCTCTGGACACTAGACGAGACCTCTCTCTCTCTCTCTCTCTCTCTCTCTCTCTCTCTCTCTCTCTCTCCGTAAACCTCTAAACAACAAAAGTAACGAAATAAAATATCGAAGGATTTCACAGGATAAAAAGCAGACTGAAATAGCGTCATTAATAATAATAATAATAATAATAATAATAATAATAATAATAATAATAATAATAATAATAATAATAATAACAACACCTGAGTAAAGGGTCAAAATCGTTAAATTTGTCATAATTGTTACTGATTAGAGTAGAAATTATTTTCTAATTTCAACAGAATTTTGGCATTCATGTCCTCAAATGATGTGTATGGGGAAGGCTAAGAAGCCGTGCTGGCATAAGGCCATCTCAGTCTATAGCAAAAAAAAAAAAAACCCGCTTGTTAATCATGGACCAAACTCGTTAGTCGACTATTGAGGGTCGTTGGCGTGGGAGGGGAGGGGGGGATGTGGAAAGAGCAAGACTGAAGGAATCTTGGGACAAAAGCCTTGACCTATAAGGCTAGACTGACCATTTAAGACTGATGAAACAAATGGTTCACCGGACAGGCTTTGCAAATGAATCCATTAGAATGGAACAGAATGTAGATCAGTTACAGCATGAATTAAAATGTTACAGGTATTGAGTTCCCCTCTAACAGGGAGAACGGCTTAGTACCAAAAAGAAAAATAATGGAAAATGGAAGGAAAGTTCTAACAGAGAGAGAGAGAGAAAGAGAGAGAGAGATAATCACTGATAACATTATTGGCAGATCTTGTTTTGTTACTTGAACATTTGAACAAGTGAAAAAAGGCCTTCTTGACTTTGGCACATGTGAATTTGGAAGGCATTCCAATAGCTGAGCAATGCTTTTTACGCTCTTCCTGCAGATGGATTTTGAAATCCAGTTAATATGGAAATAAAATCTGAACAATTGCAACCCATGAAATTTTTGTAGGTACTGAATTACAATAAAATATTTTTGTGACGTATTAAAGGATTGTAATACAGTATATACGCCATAAAGGTTTTTTTTTCATCAAGAGAAAAAAAGACGTGAATTGCAATTGCATAGGAAGCCCTACAGAAGATTATCAAGCTGTTTATTTACCTTCTCTCTCTCTCTCTCTCTCTCTCTCTCTCTCTCATTAATAATAATGTTGTCATTATTTTACTTTTGATAAACTGTACACATATACACACACATGAAAGTTTAAATGAATTTTTTTTAATTTTAAATATATATATATATATATATATATATATATATATATATATATATATATATATATATATATGACTTTTTTATCACACCGTGATTTATATACGATCATGAAGCTACAAATGTCGGTTAATATCAAATCCACGCTACCTCGGGAATATCCTCGATGGGGAATTATCACCGAAGGGGAATTTATAAGTGATAAATGGACGGGATTTGATATTAAGCGACATTTGTAGCTTCATGATTATATATATATATATATATATATATATATATATATATATATATATATACATATATATATATATATATATATATATATATATATATATATATATATGTCACAATCTGGTGAACATGATAGGCCTATTTGAGGACTGTTCCGGGCAGCTATTTACATCTGTGGCGTCCAAGCAGACCACTGGGTTCTAACCTCGCCCTGAGGGATTTATCAGGGGCTTAGAAGGAGAGGGAGAGAGAGAGAGAGAGAACCGCTGATTCCTACTGCTGTGTGTTATAAGGCGACACAGATTAAACATTCAAATTGCTGATATATATAAATAAGCTATATTCAGTTTAAAATGATTTGTATATCCAAATTGATTTTATCACTCAGTTATCATATTTATAAAAAAATGACAAGAAACCATTTACCTATTTGACAAACCTATTTACTCTCAGAATTTATCACAAAAACACGGTAGGAAAACCACTTTCTTGTAGACAACAGAGAATTATGAGAGAGAGAGAGAGAGAGAGAGAGAGAGAGAGAATCTTAGTGAAAAGCTTGGAGTGAGATTCGCAATTCCCAACCTTATGGTGCGTGGACATAAAGATGACAATTCTTTGATGCTGACGCTAAGCGTGAATCAACGTTTTCATGAGAGAGAGAGAGAGAGAGATTTCTTTAACCTCTCTCTCTCTCTCGTACTATAGATTTCCTGAAAGAACAATATAGGCCTTCCTAAATCACATGCTGGGAAACGAGCAAGACGAGAGACGAACATAGGCCTATTATACCATTGCCGTTTCTGTTATGATGACAGAGAGAGAGAGAAAGAGAGAGAGAGAGGGAGAAATAAAGAAAAATCAAGAGAGACAGAGAGAGAGAGTGATTGGAGATTTGAGATTGGTGACTGAGGTTCGAAACTGCTGATTCCAGATTGGTGATTGGAGATTCGAGATTTGCGACTGAGATTCGAAATTGCTGATTCCAGATTGGTGATTGGAGAGTCGAGATTCGTGATGGAGATTCGAAAGTGCTGATTCCAGACGGGTGATAGGAGATTCGAGATTCGTGACTGATGTTCGAAAAAGCTGATTCCAGATTGGTGATTGGAGATTCGAGATTTGCGACTGAGATTAGAAACTGCTGATTCCAGATTGGTGATTGGAGATTCGATATCCGTGACTGAGGTTCGAAACTGTTGATTCCAGATTGGTGATTGGAGATTCGAAATTGGAGACTGAGATTCGAAATTGCTGAATCGAGATTGGTGATTGGAGATTCGAGATTCTTGACGGAGATTCGAAATTGCTGATTCCAGACGGGTGGTTGGAGATTCAAGATTGGTGACTGAGATTCGAAATTGGTGATTCCATATTGGTGATTGGAGATTCGAGATTTGCGACTGAGGTTCGAAACTGCTGATTCCAGATTGGTGATTCGAGATTCGAGATTCGTGACAGAGACTCGAAATTGCTGATTCCAGATTGGTGATTGGAGATTCGAGATTGGAGACTGAGATTGGAAATTGGTGATTCCAGATTGGTGGTTGGAGATTCGAAATTTGTGCCTGAGGCTCCAAATGGCTGATTTCAGATTGGTGATCGGAGATTCGGGATTGGTGACAGAGATTCGAAATTGGTGATTCCAGATTGATGATTGGAGATTCGAGATTCGTGACGGAGATTTGAAATGGCTGATTCTAGATTGGTGATTGGAGATTCGAGATTGGTGACAGAGATTCGAAATGTCTGATTCCAGATTGGTGACTGGAGATTCGAGATTGGTGACAGATTCGAAATGTCTGATTCCAGATTGGTGATTGGAGATTCGAGATTGGTGACTGAGATTCGAAATGGCTGATTCTAGATTGGTAATTGGAGATTCGATATTGGCAACAGATTGGAAATGTCTGATTCCAGATTGGTGACTGGAGATTCGAGATTTGTGACTGAGATTCGAAATGGCTGATTCCAGATTGGTGATTGGAGATTCGACATTTGTGACAGATCGAAATTGGTGATTCCAGATTGGTGATTGGAGATTCGAGATTGGAGAATGACATCCGAAACTGGTGATTCCAGATTGGTGATTGGAGATCCGAGATTCGTGACTGAGATTCGAAATTACTGAATCCATTGAAGGAGGAAGGTTGGTGGAGAGAGAGAGAGAGAGAGAGAGAGAGAGAGAGAGAGAGACCCGAGTCACGTGATGAGCTGCTTTTTCCCACCTTCCAGACCAGAGCGTCCAGGACTGTCACGGTCCTTCCATGACAGTGTCAGTGGGAGGAAGGCTCAGTTAAGTTGTCAACACGAGGGTTGAATGACTGGCCCCTGTATGAACAAGAGCTTAGGAAATGTAGCAGAAGACTGGTAAGAACAAGGCAATTCAAGACAGTGTTTCTGACATTTTTCGTAGATAATCTGGGCTTTGTAGGCGTTGTAATTTCGAATACCCAGTGGCCACCTTAACAATGCCCATCAAAAGGTGTGCCTCTGTGGTCACGGAATCTAGACTTTTGGAACTTTTTGGCAAGAGTTTGTAGACGTGATGCCCTTCGAAGTGGAAAGGCCATTGTTGTGTTTTTCAAAAATCGAATCTCCAAATTCCTGTGGAAATTCTGAGTCTCCTGAACGTCTCAGTGGCCTGGGGCCCATGACAGAACTGATATGGTAAGTGTACCGAGGTGGTCAAGTGAGAAAGAGGCCTGACTGGACACCTGGCCTCTTTAAACCAACACAGACAATGCCTGATAGTCCTTTCTGATCTCGGGTAATGTGGCAACTCTATTTATGGTGCTCTGAATCCCTGAATTGAACAGTATGACAGGTGCAGCTTAAGCTCATTATTATCTAGAAGTAAAAAAAAGTTCAGTTGAAGGCAATCTGATAGCAAGGCCTGAGATGACGCGGCTCTTAACTTTCATCTGTTGTGTCTGAAAACCAACGAAAAATTAGGGTTTATTTACCGTTTCTCAATTTGATCAACATTGGTAATGGACAGCCAAGTATTTGCTGAACCTAATATCACGAATTGTAACTTGATTCATCTAATCATCTGTATGCAAGGTGACTAGACTGATTACAGGCTGAATTTTCTTCAAATATTTGCGACATGCTGCTTAAAAAGATTTAGAGTGAGACGCAATTATTACTTGCTAATTTATTCAAAGGTCTAGCCATTCATTCAGGCTCGGGACAGATTTTTAGATGAGAAATCGAAGGTTTTTGTTGTAATGTTGTGACGTTTTTCAAACATGGCCGTCAGGAGCACAAAAGGACACTTCTAAACTGCGTCCAATTTTTTGCACCAGTTTCACTTCACCCTGGACGCTGGGTGATAGGTGTGGGAAATTTACGCACGCACGCGCTCGCTTTTTTTTTTTTTTTTTTTTTTTTGCATTCATGCAACACTGTCTGCGTAGCTTTTGTTAAAAAGTATGAGAAACGTTTCCTATTTAGTCTTTCATAAGCAGTTTCGAGTTTGACAGCTTGAAGAGACTGCAACGCCCACCTGTTAGGTCGTTAGATTCTCTCTCTCTCTCTCTCTCTCTCTCTCTCTCTCTCTCTCTCTCTCTCTCTCTCTCTCTCTCTCGTAGTCAGATCCTGAAGGCCTGTATTTGATGAAATCGCTTATTACAGTCTAGTATTCAGAGGCTTGAGCAACTAAAAGACGTTATGATTGAATCTCTCGTATGTATTGTGATCTGAAGCGTCAGTTAATAAAAACCTTTCTGATTTTGTGTCACTTTCAAACGGCAAAACTGAATATTGTTGCTCTATAAATTTTCCATATATTCTTTTTTGTCGAAGAGCATCGTGGGAAAGTTGGAATTCGGGAATCAACGGTTGAATGGTTATGAAAGAAAGCTTTTGTTTGCTGTTTATATTAGTGTTTGAGGTGTCAATGTGGTCTGTCGTAATTCAGGTAATTCTCATGGGAAATGATGGGAGGGGGGGAAGGGAGTTGAATATATATTATAGTAAAAAGTGGCTCATTCAAGTGTTAGCACTTGACTGGAACATCTCAGTTGAGAGCTGGACTCATCGTAGGCAGCTGGTGGGTTAAACCAAATGATTTTCCGTGACATGTGATATTATAAGATATCCAAATGTCTCGATTTTTTCCAGTTATCCGAAGGTGCTGTGTTATTAATAGACCTTTCCTGGTACTATATAGTGGGTTTTCTAAGTGTGGTTTTGTTACTTGAAGAGAATTCTTTCGTATCGGTCGAGATTACGCAAACTCTCGCTGGCTTTTTTTGCTTTTCATTGGAAAACTCTTTTTCACAGTGTTGCGAATCACGCAGGGCTCTCTCTCTCTCTCTCTCTCTCTCTCTCTCTCTCTCTCTCTCTCTCTCTCTCTCTCTCTGTCCAGCTGCTGGAAACACCGACGTCAGTGCTGGGGCAGCTTTCTTTCCGGTGAGAAAGCGGGCAAATGTTGTTGTGCCTTGTAGGAAAGTGGTGCAAAATAGGCCTATATATGAAAATGTCTGCCCAGTCAAAAGTAGAAGAGAGAGAGAGAGAGAAATATGAATATGACCCCTAAACTTTTGGTAGTGCCTTTTCGATCGTTGATAAAAGAAGTATTTTGTGGAACGGGAACCCGAAGAATACAGAGGCCTAGCGAGGACTTTTCCTTCCTTGAGGCTTTCGGCACAGCTGGAGTGGCCCTATAATAGGTGACTTATGCTTTGGTTGGAATGTAGGCAATGGAAGTCTGTTCGTTTTTAACAGAAATGGTGAAGTCAGCTTGCTAGAACTATGGTGGCCATAATCGCCAACAAAGTTTTCAGTTCTGCACACACACACACACACTGTGGTCATAGAAGACGGTTGTGTCATCTTGATCAGGATAATCATTAGAGAATAGGGACCATCTTTCTGCATTCTACATTTGTCAGCTGTATATTCTACCCCTTTTCCATTTACGCAACTTAATCAATGCAACGCGTTGGGTCGTATTGCAGTACTGTACTTGTCCCTCCATTGAAAGTGCTGACTGCACAGGGCAGGAGACAGTGCTGTCTCGCAACCAGCCTGCTCTGTGGGCATGGTGGAGGGGGGGGGGGGGGGCTGAGTTTGTTTTCTCAGTTGGAAGGGGTTAGGTAAGGGGGATGATTTCCACCAAATCTGGACCTTTATCAACATTTACCTCCACATTTAATCATAATGAAGCACATGGAGGCTTATTACTAATGTACAATGAAGACAGACGTTAAAAAAAATGTGCAGATCTACAGGACATTCTTGCTCAGTATTGCTCCTTATATGAGCATCGGAATACTAGCACCATGTTTATTACGCTCACTCAGGGGCCTGTGTTTATTACGCTCACTCAGGGGCCTGTGTTTATTACGCTCACTCAGAGGCCTGTGTTTATTACGCTCACTCAGAGGCCTGTGTTTATTACGCTCACTCAGAGGCCTGTGTTTATTACGCTCACTCAGGGGCCTGTGTTTATTACGCTCACTCAGGGGCCTGTGTTTATTATGCTCACTCAGGGGCCTGTGTTTATTACGCTCACTCAGAGGCCTGTGTTTATTACGCTCACTCAGGGGCCTGTGTTTATTACGCTCACTCAGGGGCCTGTGTTTATTACGCTCACTCAGGGGCCTGTGTTTATTACGCTCACTCAGAGGCCTGTGTTTATTACGCTCACTCAGAGGCCTGTGTTTATTACGCTCACTCAGGGGCCTGTGTTTATTACGCTCACTCAGAGGCCTGTGTTTATTACGCTCACTCAGAGGCCTGTGTTTATTACGCTCACTCAGAGGCCTGTGTTTATTACGCTCACTCAGAGGCCTGTTTATTACGCTCACTCAGGGGCCTGTGTTTATTACGCTCACTCAGGGGCCTGTGTTTATTACGCTCACTCAGGGGCCTGTGTTTATTACGCTCACTCAGGGGCCTGTGTTTATTACGCTCACTCAGAGGCCTGTGTTTATTACGCTCACTCAGAGGCCTGTGTTTATTACGCTCACTCAGAGGCCTGTGTTTATTACGCTCACTCAGGGGCCTGTGTTTATTACGCTCACTCAGGGGCCTGTGTTTATTACGCTCACTCAGGGGCCTGTGTTTATTACGCTCACTCAGGGGCCTGTGTTTATTACGCTCACTCAGAGGCCTGTGTTTATTACGCTCACTCAGAGGCCTGTGTTTATTACGCTCACTCAGAGGCCTGTGTTTATTACGCTCACTCAGGGGCCTGTGTTTATTACGCTCACTCAGGGGCCTGTGTTTATTATGCTCACTCAGGGGCCTGTGTTTATTACGCTCACTCAGGGGCCTGTGTTTATTACGCTCACTCAGGGGCCTGTGTTTATTACGCTCACTCAGGGGCCTGTGTTTATTACGCTCACTCAGGGGCCTGTGTTTATTACGCTCACTCAGAGGCCTGTGTTTATTACGCTCACTCAGAGGCCTGTGTTTATTACGCTCACTCAGGGGCCTGTGTTTATTACGCTCACTCAGAGGCCTGTGTTTATTACGCTCACTCAGAGGCCTGTGTTTATTACGCTCACTCAGAGGCCTGTGTTTATTACGCTCACTCAGAGGCCTGTGTTTATTACGCTCACTCAGAGGCCTGTGTTTATTACGCTCACTCAGAGGCCTGTGTTTATTACGCTCACTCAGAGGCCTGTGTTTATTACGCTCACTCAGAGGCCTGTGTTTATTACGCTCACTCAGGGGCCTGTGTTTATTACGCTCACTCAGGGGCCTGTGTTTATTACGCTCACTCAGGGGCCTGTGTTTATTACGCTCACTCAGAGGCCTGTGTTTATTACGCTCACTCAGGGGCCTGTGTTTATTACGCTCACTCAGGGGCCTGTGTTTATTACGCTCACTCAGGGGCCTGTGTTTATTACGCTCACTCAGGGGCCTGTGTTTATTACGCTCACTCAGAGGCCTGTGTTTATTACGCTCACTCAGAGGCCTGTGTTTATTACGCTCACTCAGGGGCCTGTGTTTATTACGCTCACTCAGGGGCCTGTGTTTATTACGCTCACTCAGGGGCCTGTGTTTATTACGCTCACTCAGAGGCCTGTGTTTATTACGCTCACTCAGAGGCCTGTGTTTATTACGCTCACTCAGGGGCCTGTGTTTATTACGCTCACTCAGGGGCCTGTGTTTATTACGCTCACTCAGGGGCCTGTGTTTATTACGCTCACTCAGGGGCCTGTGTTTATTACGCTCACTCAGAGGCCTGTGTTTATTACGCTCACTCAGAGGCCTGTGTTTATTACGCTCACTCAGAGGCCTGTGTTTATTACGCTCACTCAGAGGCCTGTGTTTATTACGCTCACTCAGAGGCCTGTGTTTATTACGCTCACTCAGAGGCCTGTGTTTATTACGCTCACTCAGAGGCCTGTGTTTATTACGCTCACTCAGAGGCCTGTGTTTATTACGCTCACTCAGAGGCCTGTGTTTATTACGCTCACTCAGGGGCCTGTGTTTATTACGCTCACTCAGGGGCCTGTGTTTATTACGCTCACTCAGGGGCCTGTGTTTATTACGCTCACTTAGAGGCCTGTGTTTATTACGCTCACTCAGGGGCCTGTGTTTATTACGCTCACTCAGAGGCCTGTGTTTATTACGCTCACTCAGGGGCCTGTGTTTATTACGCTCACTCAGGGGCCTGTGTTTATTACGCTCACTCAGGGGCCTGTGTTTATTACGCTCACTCAGGGGCCTGTGTTTATTACGCTCACTCAGGGGCCTGTGTTTATTACGCTCACTCAGGGGCCTGTGTTTATTACGCTCACTCAGAGGCCTGTGTTTATTACGCTCACTCAGGGGCCTGTGTTTATTACGCTCACTCAGGGGCCTGTGTTTATTACGCTCACTCAGAGGCCTGTGTTTATTACGCTCACTCAGGGGCCTGTGTTTATTACGCTCACTCAGGGGCCTGTGTTTATTACGCTCACTCAGAGGCCTGTGTTTATTACGCTCACTCAGGGGCCTGTGTTTATTACGCTCACTCAGGGGCCTGTGTTTATTACGCTCACTCAGGGGCCTGTGTTTATTACGCTCACTCAGGGGCCTGTGTTTATTACGCTCACTCAGAGGCCTGTGTTTATTACGCTCACTCAGGGGCCTGTGTTTATTACGCTCACTCAGAGGCCTGTGTTTATTACGCTCACTCAGGGGCCTGTGTTTATTACGCTCACTCAGGGGCCTGTGTTTATTACGCTCACTCAGGGGCCTGTGTTTATTACGCTCACTCAGAGGCCTGTGTTTATTACGCTCACTCAGGGGCCTGTGTTTATTACGCTCACTCAGAGGCCTGTGTTTATTACGCTCACTCAGGGGCCTGTGTTTATTACGCTCACTCAGGGGCCTGTGTTTATTACGCTCACTCAGGGGCCTGTGTTTATTACGCTCACTCAGGGGCCTGTGTTTATTACGCTCACTCAGGGGCCTGTGTTTATTACGCTCACTCAGGGGCCTGTGTTTATTACGCTCACTCAGAGGCCTGTGTTTATTACGCTCACTCAGGGGCCTGTGTTTATTACGCTCACTCAGGGGCCTGTGTTTATTACGCTCACTCAGGGGCCTGTGTTTATTACGCTCACTCAGGGGCCTGTGTTTATTACGCTCACTCAGAGGCCTGTGTTTATTACGCTCACTCAGAGGCCTGTGTTTATTACGCTCACTCAGGGGCCTGTGTTTATTACGCTCACTCAGAGGCCTGTGTTTATTACGCTCACTCAGAGGCCTGTGTTTATTACGCTCACTCAGAGGCCTGTGTTTATTACGCTCACTCAGAGGCCTGTGTTTATTACGCTCACTCAGGGGCCTGTGTTTATTACGCTCACTCAGAGGCCTGTGTTTCTTACGCTCACTCAGGGGCCTGTGTTTATTACGCTCACTCAGGGGCCTGTGTTTATTACGCTCACTCAGGGGCCTGTGTTTATTACGCTCACTCAGGGGCCTGTGTTTATTATGCTCACTCAGGGGCCTGTGTTTATTACGCTCACTCAGAGGCCTGTGTTTATTACGCTCACTCAGGGGCCTGTGTTTATTACGCTCACTCAGGGGCCTGTGTTTATTACGCTCACTCAGGGGCCTGTGTTTATTACGCTCACTCAGGGGCCTGTGTTTATTACGCTCACTCAGAGGCCTGTGTTTATTACGCTCACTCAGGGGCCTGTGTTTATTACGCTCACTCAGAGGCCTGTGTTTATTACGCTCACTCAGAGGCCTGTGTTTATTACGCTCACTCAGAGGCCTGTGTTTATTACGCTCACTCAGGGGCCTGTGTTTATTACGCTCACTCAGGGGCCTGTGTTTATTACGCTCACTCAGAGGCCTGTGTTTATTACGCTCACTCAGAGGCCTGTGTTTATTACGCTCACTCAGAGGCCTGTGTTTATTACGCTCACTCAGAGGCCTGTGTTTATTACGCTCACTCAGGGGCCTGTGTTTATTACGGTCACTCAGAGGCCTGTGTTTATTACGCTCACTCACGGGCCTGTGTTTATTACGCTCACTCAGTGGCCTGTGTTTATTACGCTCACTCAGAGGCCTGTGTTTATTACGCTCACTCAGAGGCCTGTGTTTCTTACGCTCACTCAAAGGCCTGTGTTTATTACGCTCACTCAGGGGCCTGTGTTTATTACGCTCACTCAGGGGCCTGTGTTTATTACGCTCACTCAGAGGCCTGTGTTTATTACGCTCACTCAGAGGCCTGTGTTTATTACGCTCACTCAGGGGCCTGTGTTTATTACGCTCACTCAGAGGCCTGTGTTTATTACGCTCACTCAGAGGCCTGTGTTTATTACGCTCACTCAGGGGCCTGTGTTTATTACACTCACTCAGAGGCCTGTGTTTATTACGCTCACTCAGAGGCCTGTGTTTATTACGCTCACTCAGGGGCCTGTGTTTATTACGCTCACTCAGGGGCCTGTGTTTATTAGCTCACTCAGGGGCCTGTGTTTATTACGCTCACTCAGAGGCCTGTGTTTATTACGCTCACTCAGGGGCCTGTGTTTATTACGCTCACTCAGAGGCCTGTGTTTATTACGCTCACTCAGGGGCCTGTGTTTATTACGCTCACTCAGAGGCCTGTGTTTATTACGCTCACTCAGGGGCCTGTGTTTATTACGCTCACTCAGGGGCCTGTGTTTATTACGCTCACTCAGAGGCCTGTGTTTATTACGCTCACTCAGGGGCCTGTGTTTATTACGCTCACTCAGGGGCCTGTGTTTATTACGCTCACTCAGGGGCCTGTGTTTATTACGCTCACTCAGAGGCCTGTGTTTATTACGCTCACTCAGGGGCCTGTGTTTATTACGCTCACTCAGGGGCCTGTGTTTATTACGCTCACTCAGGGGCCTGTGTTTATTACGCTCACTCAGAGGCCTGTGTTTATTACGCTCACTCAGGGAACAGGGTTTATTACGCTCACTCAGGGGCCTGTGTTTATTACGCTCACTCAGGGAACAGGGTTTATTACGCTCACTCAGGGGCCTGTGTTTATTACGCTCACTCAGGGGCCTGTGTTTATTACGCTCACTCAGGGGCCTGTGTTTATTACGCTCACTCAGGGAACAGGGTTTATTACGCTCACTCAGGGGCCTGTGTTTATTACGCTCACTCAGGGGCCTGTGTTTATTACGCTCACTCAGGGGCCTGTGTTTATTACGCTCACTCAGGGGCCTGTGTTTATTACGCTCACTCAGGGGCCTGTGTTTATTACGCTCACTCAGGGGCCTGTGTTTATTACGCTCACTCAGGGGCCTGTGTTTATTACGCTCACTCAGGGGCCTGTGTTTATTACGCTACCTCAGGGAACAGGGTTTATTACGCTCACTCAGGGGCCTGTGTTTATTACGCTCACTCAGAGGCCTGTGTTTAATACGCTCACTCAGGGAACAGGGTTTATTACGCTCACTCAGGGGCCTGTGTTTATTACGCTCACTCAGGGAACAGGGTTTATTACGCTCACTCAGGGGCCTGTGTTTATTACGCTCACTCAGGGGCCTGTGTTTATTACGCTCACTCAGGGGCCTGTGTTTATTACGCTCACTCAGGGAACAGGGTTTATTACGCTCACTCAGGGGCCTGTGTTTATTACGCTCACTCAGGGGCCTGTGTTTATTACGCTCACTCAGGGAACAGGGTTTATTACGGTCACTCAGGGGCCTGTGTTTATTACGCTCACTCAGGGAACAGGGTTTATTACGCTCACTCAGGGGCCTGTGTTTATTACGCTCACTCAGGGGCCTGTGTTTATTACGCTCACTCAGGGAACAGGGTCTACTATGCTCGCTCAGGGGCCTGTGTTTATTACACTCACTCAGGGAAAAGGGTTTATTACGCTCGCTCAGGGGCCTGTGTTTATTACGCTCACTCAGGGGCCTGTGTTTATTACGCTCACTCAGGGGCCTGTGTTTATTACGCTCACTCAGGGAACAGGGTTTATTACGCTCACTCAGGGGCCTGTGTTTATTGCGCTCACTCAGGGGCCTGTGTTTATTGCGCTCACTCAGGGAACAGGGTTTATTACGCTCACTCAGGGGCCTGTGTTTATTGCACTCACTCAGGGGCCTGTGTTTATTACGCTCACTCAGGGAACAGGGTTTATTACGCTCACTCAGGGGCCTGTGTTTATTACGCTCACTCAGGGAACAGGGTTTATTACGCTCACTCAGGGGCCTGTGTTTATTACGCTCACTCAGGGAACAGGGTTTATTACGCTCACTCAGGGGCCTGTGTTTATTACGCTCACTCAGGGAACAGGGTTTATTACGCTCACTCAAGGGCCTGTGTTTATTACGCTCACTCAGGGGCCTGTGTTTATTACGCTCACTCAGGGAACAGGGTCTACTATGCTCGCTCAGGGGCCTGTGTTTATTACACTCACTCAGGGAACAGGGTTTATTACGCTCGCTCAGGGGCCTGTGTTTATTACGCTCACTAAGGGGCCTGTGTTTATTACGCTCACTCAGGGGCCTGTGTTTATTACGCTCACTCAGGGAACAGGGTTTATTACGCTCACTCAGGGGCCTGTGTTTATTGCGCTCACTCAGGGGCCTGTGTTTATTGCGCTCACTCAGGGAACAGGGTTTATTACGCTCACTCAGGGGCCTGTGTTTATTGCGCTCACTCAGGGGCCTGTGTTTATTACGGTCACTCAGGGAACAGGGTTTATTACGCTCACTCAGGGGCCTGTGTTTATTACGCTCACTCAGGGAACAGGGTTTATTACGCTCACTCAGGGAACAGGGTCTACTATGCTCGCTCAGGGGCCTGTGTTTATTACAATCACTCAGGGAACAGGGTTTATTACGCTCGCTCAGGGGCCTGTGTTTATTACGCTCACTCAGGGGCCTGTGTTTATTACACTCACTCAGGGGCCTGTGTTTATTACGCTCACTCAGGGAACAGGGTTTATTACGCTCACTCAGGGGCCTGTGTTTATTGTGCTCACTCAGGGGCCTGTGTTTATTGCGCTCACTCAGGGAACAGGGTTTATTACGCTCACTCAGGGGCCTGTGTTTATTGCGCTCACTCAGGGGCCTGTGTTTATTACACTCACTCAGGGAACAGGGTTTATTACGCTCACTCAGGGGCCTGTGTTTATTACGCTCACTCAGGGAACAGGGTTTATTACGCTCACTCAGGGGCCTGTGTTTATTGCGCTCACTCAGGGGCCTGTGTTTATTGCGCTCACTCGGGGCCTGTGTTTATTGCGCTCACTCAGGGGCCTGTGTTTATTACGCTCACTCAGGGGCCTGTGTTTATTACGCTCACTCAGGGAACAGGGTTTATTACGCTCACTCAGGGGCCTGTGTTTATTGCGCTCACTCAGGGGCCTGTGTTTATTACGCTCACTCAGGGGCCTGTGTTTATTACGCTCACTCAGGGGCCTGTGTTTATTACGCTCACTCAGGGGCCTGTGTTTATTACGCTCACTCAGGGAACAGGGTTTATTACGCTCACTCAGGGGCCTGTGTTTATTACGCTCACTCAGGGAACAGGGTTTATTACGCTCACTCAGGGGCCTGTGTTTATTACGCTCACTCAGGGGCCTGTGTTTATTACGCTCACTCAGGGGCCTGTGTTTATTACGCTCACTCAGGGGCCTGTGTTCATTACGCTCACTCAGGGAACAGGGTTTATTACGCTCACTCAGGGGCCTGTGTTTATTACGCTCACTCAGGGAACAGGGTTTATTACGCTCACTCAGGGGCCTGTGTTTATTACGCTCACTCAGGGAACAGGGTTTATTATGCTCACTCAGGGGCCTGTGTTTATTACGCTCACTCAGGGGCCTGTGTTTATTATGCTCACTCAGGGGCCTGTGTTTATTACGCTCACTCAGGGAACAGGGTTTATTACGCGCACTCAGGGGCCTGTGTTTATTGCGCTCACTCAGGGGCCTGTGTTTATTACGCTCACTCAGGGGCCTGTGTTTATTACGCTCACTCAAGGGCCTGTGTTTATTACGCTCACTCAGGGGCCTGTGTTTATTACGCTCGCTCAGGGGCCTGTGTTTATTACGCTCACTCAGGGGCCTGTGTTTATTACGCTCACTCAGGGGCCTGTGTTTATTACGCTCACTCAGGGGCATGTGTTTATTACACTCACTCAGGGAACAGGGTTTATTACGCTCACTCAGGGGCCTGTGTTTATTACGCTCACTCAGGGGCCTGTGTTTATTACGCTCACTCAGGGAACAGGGTTTATTACGCTCGCTCAGGGGCCTGTGTTTATTACGCTCGCTCAGGGGCCTGTGTTTATTACACTCTCTCAGGGAACAGGGTTTATTACGCTCGCTCAGGGGCCTGTGTTTATTACGCTCACTAAGGGAACAGGGTTTATTACGCTCGCTCAGGGGCCTGTGTTTATTACGCTCACTCAGGGGCCTGTGTTTATTACGCTCACTCAGGGGCCTGTGTTTATTACGCTCACTCAGGGGCCTGTGTTTATTACGCTCACTCAGGGGCCTGTGTTTATTACGCTCACTCAGGGGCCTGTGTTTATTACGCTCACTCAGGGGCCTGTGTTTATTACGCCTACTCAGGGGCCTGTGTTTATTACGCTCACTCAGGGGCCTGTGTTTATTACGCTCACTCAGGGAACAGGGTTTATTACGCTCACTCAGGGGCCTGTGTTTATTGCGCTCACTCAGGGGCCTGTGTTTATTACGCTCACTCAGGGGCCTGTGTTTATTACGCTCACTCAGGGGCCTGTGTTTATTACGCTCACTCAGGGGCCTGTGTTTATTACGCTCACTCAGGGGCCTGTGTTTATTACGCTCACTCAGGGGCCTGTGTTTATTACGCTCACTCAGGGGCCTGTGTTTATTACGCTCACTCAGGGAACAGGGTTTATTACGCTCACTCAGGGGCCTGTGTTTATTGCGCTCACTCAGGGGCCTGTGTTTATTGCGCTCACTCAGGGGCCTGTGTTTATTGCGCTCACTCGGGGCCTGTGTTTATTGCGCTCACTCAGGGGCCTGTGTTTATTACGCTCACTCAGGGGCCTGTGTTTATTACGCTCACTCAGGGAACAGGGTTTATTACGCTCACTCAGGGGCCTGTGTTTATTGCGCTCACTCAGGGGCCTGTGTTTATTACGCTCACTCAGGGGCCTGTGTTTATTACGCTCACTCAGGGGCCTGTGTTTATTACGCTCACTCAGGGGCCTGTGTTTATTACGCTCACTCAGGGAACAGGGTTTATTACGCTCACTCAGGGGCCTGTGTTTATTACGCTCACTCAGGGAACAGGGTTTATTACGCTCACTCAGGGGCCTGTGTTTATTACGCTCACTCAGGGGCCTGTGTTTATTACGCTCACTCAGGGGCCTGTGTTTATTACGCTCACTCAGGGGCCTGTGTTCATTACGCTCACTCAGGGAACAGGGTTTATTACGCTCACTCAGGGGCCTGTGTTTATTACGCTCACTCAGGGAACAGGGTTTATTACGCTCACTCAGGGGCCTGTGTTTATTACGCTCACTCAGGGAACAGGGTTTATTACGCTCACTCAGGGGCCTGTGTTTATTACGCTCACTCAGGGGCCTGTGTTTATTATGCTCACTCAGGGGCCTGTGTTTATTACGCTCACTCAGGGAACAGGGTTTATTACGCGCACTCAGGGGCCTGTGTTTATTGCGCTCACTCAGGGGCCTGTGTTTATTACGCTCACTCAGGGGCCTGTGTTTATTACGCTCACTCAAGGGCCTGTGTTTATTACGCTCACTCAGGGGCCTGTGTTTATTACGCTCGCTCAGGGGCCTGTGTTTATTACGCTCACTCAGGGGCCTGTGTTTATTACGCTCACTCAGGGGCCTGTGTTTATTACGCTCACTCAGGGGCATGTGTTTATTACGCTCACTCAGGGAACAGGGTTTATTACGCTCACTCAGGGGCCTGTGTTTATTACGCTCACTCAGGGGCCTGTGTTTATTACGCTCACTCAGGGAACAGGGTTTATTACGCTCGCTCAGGGGCCTGTGTTTATTACGCTCGCTCAGGGGCCTGTGTTTATTACACTCTCTCAGGGAACAGGGTTTATTACGCTCGCTCAGGGGCCTGTGTTTATTACGCTCACTAAGGGAACAGGGTTTATTACGCTCGCTCAGGGGCCTGTGTTTATTACGCTCACTCAGGGGCCTGTGTTTATTACGCTCACTCAGGGGCCTGTGTTTATTACGCTCACTCAGGGCCTGTGTTTATTACGCTCACTCAGGGGCCTGTGTTTATTACGCTCACTCAGGGGCCTGTGTTTATTACGCTCACTCAGGGAACAGGGTCTATTATGCTCGCTCAGGGGCCTGTGTTTATTACACTCACTCAGGGGCCAGGGTTTATTACGCTTGCTCAGGGGCCTGTGTTTATTACGCTCACTCAGGGAACAGGGTTTATTACGCTCGCTCAGGGGCCTGTGTTTATTACGCTCACTCAGGGGCCTGTGTTTATTACGCTCACTCAGGGGCCTGTGTTTATTACGCTCGCTCAGGGGCCTGTGTTTATTACACTCTCTCAGGGAACAGGGTTTATTACGCTCGCTCAGGGGCCTGTGTTTATTACGCTCACTAAGGGAACAGGGTTTATTACGCTCGCTCAGGGGCCTGTGTTTATTACGCTCACTCAGGGGCCTGTGTTTATTACGCTCACTCAGGGCCTTTGTTTATTACGCTCACTCAGGGGCCTGTGTTTATTACGCTCGCTCAGGGGCCTGTGTTTATTACGCTCACTCAGGGAACAGGGTTTATTACGCTCACTCAGGGGCCTGTGTTTATTACGCTCACTCAGGGGCCTGTGTTTATTACGCTCACTCAGGGGCCTGTGTTTATTACGCTCGCTCAGGGGCCTGTGTTTATTACACTCTCTCAGGGAACAGGGTTTATTATGCTCGCTCAGGGGCCTGTGTTTATTACGCTCACTAAGGGAACAGGGTTTATTACGCTCGCTCAGGGGCCTGTGTTTATTACGCTCACTCAGGGGCCTGTGTTTATTACGCTCACTCAGGGCCTTTGTTTATTACGCTCACTCAGGGGCCTGTGTTTATTACGCTCGCTCAGGGGCCTGTGTTTATTACGCTCACTCAGGGAACAGGGTTTATTACGCTCGCTCAGGGGCCTGTGTTTATTACGCTCACTCAGGGGCCTGTGTTTATTACGCTCACTCAGGGGCCTGTGTTTATTACGCTCACTCAGGGAACAGGGTTTATTACGCTCACTCAGGGGCCTGTGTTTATTACGCTCACTCAGGGGCCTGTGTTTATTACGCTCACTCAGGGGCCTGTGTTTATTACGCTCACTCAGGGAACAGGGTTTATTACGCTCGCTCAGGGGCCTGTGTTTATTATGCTCACTCAGGGGCCTGTGTTTATTACGCTCACTCAGGGGCCTGTGTTTATTACGCTCGCTCAGGGGCCTGTGTTTATTACGCTCACTCAAGGGCCTGTGTTTATTACGCTCACTCAGGGGCCTGTGTTTATTACGCTCACTCAGGGGCCTGTGTTTATTACGCTCACTCAAGGGCCTGTGTTTATTACGCTCACTCAAGGGCCTGTGTTTATTACGCTCACTCAGGGGCCTGTGTTTATTACGCTCACTCAAGGGCCTGTGTTTATTACGCTCACTCAAGGGCCTGTGTTTATTACGCTCACTCAGGGGCCTGTGTTTATTACGCTCACTCAAGGGCCTGTGTTTATTACGCTCACTCAGGGGCCTGTGTTTATTACGCTCACTCAGGGGCCTGTGTTTATTACGCTCACTCAAGGGCCTGTGTTTATTACGCTCACTCAAGGGCCTGTGTTTATTACGCTCACTCAGGGGCCTGTGTTTATTACGCTCACTCAAGGGCCTGTGTTTATTACGCTCACTCAAGGGCCTGTGTTTATTACGCTCACTCAGGGGCCTGTGTTTATTACGCTCACTCAGGGGCCTGTGTTTATTACGCTCACTCAGGGGCCTGTGTTTATTACGCTCACTCAAGGGCCTGTGTTTATTACGCTCACTCAGGGGCCTGTGTTTATTACGCTCACTCAGGGAACAGGGTTTATTACGCTCGCTCAGGGGCCTGTGTTTATTACGCTCGCTCAGGGGCCTGTGTTTATTACACTCTCTCAGGGAACAGGGTTTATTACGCTCGCTCAGGGGCCTGTGTTTATTACGCTCACTAAGGGAACAGGGTTTATTACGCTCGCTCAGGGGCCTGTGTTTATTACGCTCACTCAGGGGCCTGTGTTTATTACGCTCACTCAGGGGCCTGTGTTTATTACGCTCACTCAGGGCCTGTGTTTATTACGCTCACTCAGGGGCCTGTGTTTATTACGCTCACTCAGGGGCCTGTGTTTATTACGCTCACTCAGGGAACAGGGTCTATTATGCTCGCTGAGGGGCCTGTGTTTATTACACTCACTCAGGGGCCAGGGTTTACTACGCTCGCTCAGGGGCCTGTGTTTATTACGCTCACTCAGGGAACAGGGTTTATTACGCTCGCTCAGGGGCCTGTGTTTATTACGCTCACTCAGGGGCCTGTGTTTATTACGCTCACTCAGGGGCCTGTGTTTATTACGCTCGCTCAGGGGCCTGTGTTTATTACACTCTCTCAGGGAACAGGGTTTATTACGCTCGCTCAGGGGCCTGTGTTTATTACGCTCACTAAGGGAACAGGGTTTATTACGCTCGCTCAGGGGCCTGTGTTTATTACGCTCACTCAGGGGCCTGTGTTTATTACGCTCACTCAGGGCCTTTGTTTATTACGCTCACTCAGGGGCCTGTGTTTATTACGCTCGCTCAGGGGCCTGTGTTTATTACGCTCACTCAGGGGCGTGTGTTTATTACGCTCACTCAGGGGCCTGTGTTTATTACGCTCACTCAGGGGCCTGTGTTTATTACGCTCACTCAGGGGCCTGTGTTTATTACGCTCACTCAGGGAACAGGGTTTATTACGCTCGCTCAGGGGCCTGTGTTTATTATGCTCACTCAGGGGCCTGTGTTTATTACGCTCACTCAGGGGCATGTGTTTATTATGCTCACTCAGGGGCCTGTGTTTATTACGCTCACTCAGGGAACAGGGTTTATTACGCTCACTCAGGGGCCTGTGTTTATTATGCTCACTCAGGGGCCATGGTTTTTTACGCTCACTCAGGGGCATGTGTTTATTACGCTCACTCAGGGGCCTGTGTTTATTACGCTCACTCAGGGGCCTGTGTTTATTACGCTCACTCAGGGGCCTGTGTTTATTACGCTCACTCAGGGGCCTGTGTTTATTACACTCACTTAGTGGCCTGTGTTTATTACGCTCACTCAGGGGCCTGTGTTTATTACGCTCACTCAGGGGCCTGTGTTTATTACGCTCACTCAGGGGCCTGTGTTTATTACGCTCACTCAGGGGCCTGTGTTTATTACGCTCACTCAGGGGCCTGTGTTTATTACGCTCACTCAGGGAACAGGGTTTATTACGCTCGCTCAGGGGCCTGTGTTTATTACGCTCACTCAGGGGCCTGTGTTTATTATGCTCACTCAGGGGCCTGTGTTTATTACGCTCACTCAGGGGCATGTGTTTATTACGCTCACTCAGGGAACAGGGTCTATTATGCTTGCTCAGGGGCCTGTGTTTATTACGCTCACTCAGGGAATAGGGTTTATTACGCTCGCTCAGGGGCCTGTGTTTATTACGCTCACTCAGGGAACAGGGTTTATTACGCTCGCTCAGGGGCCTGTGTTTATTACGCTCACTCAGGGGCCTGTGTTTATTACGCTCGCTCAGGGGCCTGTGTTTATTACACTCACTCAGGGAACAGGGTTTATTACGCTCGCTCAGGGGCCTGTGTTTATTACGCTCACTCAGGGAACAGGGTTTATTATGCTTGCTCAGGGGCCTGTGTTTATTACGCTCACTCAGGGGCCTGTGTTTACTATGCCCACTCAGGGGCCTGTGTTTATTATGCAAACTCAGGGGCCTGTGTTTATTACGCTCACTCAAGGGCCCGTGTTTATTACGCTCACTCAGGGGCCTGTGTTTATTACGCTCACTCAAGGGCCTGTGTTTATTACACTCACTCAAGGGCCCGTGTTTATTACGCTCACTCAAGGGCCCGTGTTTATTACGCTCACTCAGGGGCCTGTGTTTATTACGCTGACTCAAGGGCCTGTGTTTATTACGCTCACTCAGGGGCCTGTGTTTATTATGCTCACTCAGGGGCCTGTGTTTATTACGCTCACTCAGGGGCCTGTGTTTATTACGCTCACTCAAGGGCCTGTGTTTATTACGCTCACTCAAGGGCCTGTGTTTATTACGCTCACTCAAGGGCCTGTGTTTATTACGCTCACTCAAGGGCCTGTGTTTATTACGCTCACTCAAGGGCCCGTGTTTATTACGCTCACTCAGGGGCCTGTGTTTATTAGGCTCACTCAGGGGCCTGTGTTTATTACGCTCACTCAAGGGCCCGTGTTTATTACGCTCACTCAGGGGCCTGTGTTTATTAGGCTCACTCAGGGGCCTGTGTTTATTACGCTCACTCAGGGGCCTGTGTTTATTACGCTCACTCAGGGGCCTGTGTTTATTAGGCTCACTCAGGGGCCTGTGTTTACTACGCTCACTCAGGGGCCCGTGTTTATTACGCTCACTCAAGGGCCTGTGTTTATTACGCTCACTCAAGGGCCTGTGTTTATTACGCTCACTCAAGGGCCTGTGTTTATTACGCTCACTCAGGGGCCTGTGTTTATTAGGCTCACTCAGGGGCCCCGTGTTTATTACGCTCACTCAAGGGCCTGTGTTTATTACGCTCACTCAAGGGCCTGTGTTTATTACGCTCACTCAGGGGCCTGTGTTTATTTCGCAAACTCAGGGGCCAGGGTTTATTATGCTCTCTCAGGGGCCCGTGTTTATTACGCTCACTCAGGGGCCTGTGTTTATTAGGCTCACTCAGGGGCCTGTGTTTATTACGCTCACTCAGGGGCCTGTGTTTATTACGCTCACTCAGGGGCCAGGGTTTATTACGCTCACTCAAGGGCCCGTGTTTATTACGCTCACTCAGGGGCCTGTGTTTATTACGCTCACTCAGGGGCCTGTGTTTATTACGCTCACTCAGGGGCCTGTGTTTATTACGCTCACTCAGGGGCCTGTGTTTATTACGCTCACTCAGGGGCCTGTGTTTATTACGCTCACTCAGGGGCCTGTGTTTATTACGCTCACTCAGGGGCCTGTGTTTATTACGCTCACTCAGGGGCCTGTGTTTATTACGCTCACTCAGGGGCCAGGGTTTATTACGCTCACTTAAGGGCCCATGTTTATTACGCTCACTCAGGGGCCTGTGTTTATTAGGCTCACTCAGGGGCCTGTGTTTATTACGCTCACTCAGGGGCCTGTGTTTATTACGCTCACTCAGGGGCCAGGGTTTATTACGCTCACTCAGGGGCCTGTGTTTATTACGCTCACTCAGGGGCCTGTGTTTATTATGCTCACTCAGGGGCCTGTGTTTATTACACTCACTCAGGGGCCTGTGTTTATTACGCTGAATCAGGTGCCTGTGCTTATTATGCTCACTCAGGGGCCTGTGTTTATTGCACTCACTCAGGGGCTTGTGCTTATTACGCTTGCTCAGGGTCCTGTGCTTATTACGCTTACTCAGGGGCCATGGTTTTTTACGCTCACTCAGGGGCATGTGTTTATTATGCTCACTCAGGGGCCTGTGTTTATTACGCTCACTCAGGAGCCTGTGTTTATTACGCTCACTCAGGGGCCTGTGTTTATTACGCTCACTCAGGGGCCTGTGTTTTTTCCACTCACTCAGGGGCCTGTGTTTATTACGCTCACTCAGGGGCCTGTGTTTATTACGCTCACTCAGGGGCCTGTGTTTATTACGCTCACTCAGGGGCCTGTGTTCATTATGCTCTCTCAGGGGCCTGTATTTATTACGCTCACTCAGGGGACCGTGTTTATTATGGTCACTCAAGGGCCTGTGTTTATTACGCTTACTCAGGGGCCTTTGTTTATTACGCTCACTCAGGGGTCTGTGTTTATTACGCTTACTCAGGGAACAGGGTTTATTACGCTCACTCAGGGGCCTGTGTTTATTACGCTCACTCAGGGGCCTGTATTTATTATGCTCACTCAGGGGCCAGGGTTTATTACGCTCACTCAGGGGCCTGTGTTTATTACGGTCAATCAGGGGCCCGTGTTTATTATGCTCACTCAGGGGCCAGGATTTATTACGCTCACTCAGGGGCCAGGGTTTATTACGCTCACTCAGGCGCCTGTGTTTATTATGCTCACTCAGGGGCCAGGGTTTATTACGCTCACTCAAGAGCCAGGGTTTATTATGCTCACTCAGGGACCTGTGCGTATTACGCTCGCTCAGGGGCCTGTGTTTATTATGCTCACTCAGGGGCCTGTGTTTATTACTTTCACTCACGGGCCAGGATTTATTGTGCTCACTCAGGGGCCAGGGTTGATTATGCTCACTCAGGGGCCTGTGTTTATTACGCTCACTCAGGGGCCTGTGTTTATTACGCTCACTCAAGGGCCCGTGTTTATTACGCTCACTCAGGGGCCTGTGTTTATTACGCTCACTCAGGGGCCTGTGTTTATTACGCTCACTCAGGGGCCTGTGTTTATTACGCTCACTCAGGGGCCTGTGTTTATTACGCTCACTCAGGGGCCTGTGTTTATTACGCTCACTCAGGGGCCTGTGTTTATTACGCTCACTCAGGGGCCAGGGTTTATTACGCTCACTTAAGGGCCCATGTTTATTACGCTCACTCAGGGGCCTGTGTTTATTAGGCTCACTCAGGGGCCTGTGTTTATTACGCTCACTCAGGGGCCTGTGTTTATTACGCTCACTCAGGGGCCAGGGTTTATTACGCTCACTCAGGGGCCTGTGTTTATTACGCTCACTCAGGGGCCTGTGTTTATTATGCTCACTCAGGGGCCTGTGTTTATTACACTCACTCAGGGGCCTGTGTTTATTACGCTGAATCAGGTGCCTGTGCTTATTATGCTCACTCAGGGGCCTGTGTTTATTACACTCACTCAGGGGCTTGTGCTTATTACGCTTGCTCAGGGTCCTGTGCTTATTACGCTTACTCAGGGGCCATGGTTTTTTACGCTCACTCAGGGGCATGTGTTTATTATGCTCACTCAGGGGCCTGTGTTTATTACGCTCACTCAGGAGCCTGTGTTTATTACGCTCACTCAGGGGCCTGTGTTTATTACGCTCACTCAGGGGCCTGTGTTTTTTCCACTCACTCAGGGGCCTGTGTTTATTACGCTCACTCAGGGGCCTGTGTTTATTACGCTCACTCAGGGGCCTGTGTTTATTACGCTCACTCAGGGGCCTGTGTTCATTATGCTCTCTCAGGGGCCTGTATTTATTACGCTCACTCAGGTGACCGTGTTTATTATGGTCACTCAAGGGCCTGTGTTTATTACGCTTACTCAGGGGCCTTTGTTTATTACGCTCACTCAGGGGCCTGTGTTTATTACGCTCACTCAGGGGCCTGTGTTCATTATGCTCTCTCAGGGGCCTGTATTTATTACGCTCACTCAGGTGACCGTGTTTATTATGGTCACTCAAGGGCCTTTGTTTATTACGCTCACTCAGGGGTCTGTGTTTATTACGCTTACTCAGGGAACAGGGTTTATTACGCTCACTCAGGGGCCTGTGTTTATTACGCTCACTCAGGGGCCTGTATTTATTATGCTCACTCAGGGGCCTGTGTTTATTACGCTCACTCAGGGGCCTGTGTTTATTACGGTCAATCAGGGGCCCGTGTTTATTATGCTCACTCAGGGGCCAGGATTTATTACGCTCACTCAGGGGCCAGGGTTTATTACGCTCACTCAGGCGCCTGTGTTTATTATGCTCACTCAGGGGCCAGGGTTTATTACGCTCACTCAAGGGCCAGGGTTTATTATGCTCACTCAGGGACCTGTGCGTATTACGCTCGCTCAGGGGCCTGTGTTTATTATGCTCACTCAGGGGCCTGTGTTTATTACTTTCACTCACGGGCCAGGATTTATTGTGCTCACTCAGGGGCCAGGGTTGATTATGCTCACTCAGGGGCCTGTGTTTATTACGCTCACTCAGGGGCCTGTGTTTATTACGCTCACTCAAGGGCCCGTGTTTATTACGCTCACTCAAGGGCCCGTGTTTATTACGCTCACTCAGGGGCCTGTGTTTATTACGCTCACTCAGGGGCCTGTGTTTATTACGCTCACTCAAGGGCCTGTGTTTATTACGCTCACTTAGGGGCCTGTGTTTATTACGCTCACTCAAGGGCCTGTGTTTATTACGCTCACTCAAGGGCCTGTGTTTATTACGCTCACTCAGGGGCCTGTGTTTATTACGCTCACTCAAGGGCCTGTGTTTATTACGCTCACTCAGGGGCCTGTGTTTATTACGCTCACTCAGGGGCCTGTGTTTATTACGCTCACTCAAGGGCCTGTGTTTATTACGCTCACTCAAGGGCCTGTGTTTATTACGCTCACTCAAGGGCCTGTGTTTATTACGCTCACTCAGGGGCCTGTGTTAATACGCTCACTCAAGGGCCTGTGTTTATTACGCTCACTCAAGGGCCTGTGTTTATTACGCTCACTCAGGGAACAGAGTTTATTACGCTCACTCAGGGGCCTGTGTTTATTACGCTCACTCAAGGGCCTGTGTTTATTACGCTCACTCAAGGGCCTGTGTTTATTACGCTCACTCAAGGGCCTGTGTTTATTACGCTCACTCAAGGGCCTGTGTTTATTACGCTCACTCAGGGGCCTGTGTTTATTACGCTCACTCAAGGGCCTGTGTTTATTACGCTCACTCAGGGGCATGTGTTTATTACTCTCACTCAAGGGCCTGTGTTTATTACGCTCACTCAGGGGCCAGGGTTTATTACGCTCACTCAGGGGCCTGTGTTTATTACGCTCACTCAGGGGCCTGTGTTTATTATGCTCACTCAGGGGCCTGTGTTTATTACACTCACTCAGGGGCCTGTGTTTATTACGCTGAATCAGGTGCCTGTGCTTATTATGCTCACTCAGGGGCTTGTGCTTATTACGCTTGCTCAGGGTCCTGTGCTTATTACGCTTACTCAGGGGCCATGGTTTATTACGCTCACTCAGGGGCATGTGTTTATTATGCTCACTCAGGGGCCTGTGTTTATTACGCTCACTCAGGAGCCTGTGTTTATTACGCTCACTCAGGGGCCTGTGTTTATTACGCTCACTCAGGGGCCTGTGTTTTTTCCACTCACTCAGGGGCCTGTGTTTATTACGCTCACTCAGGGGCCTGTGTTTATTACGCTCACTCAGGGGCCTGTGTTTATTACGCTCACTCAGGGGCCTGTGTTCATTATGCTCTCTCAGGGGCCTGTATTTATTACGCTTACTCAGGGGCCTTTGTTTATTACGCTCACTCAGGGGTCTGTGTTTATTACGCTCACTCAGGGGCCTGTGTTTATTACGCTCACTCAAGGGCCTGTGTTTATTACGCTGAATCAGGTGCCTGTGTTTATTACGCTCACTCAGGGGCCTGTGTTTATTACGCTCACTCAAGGGCCTGTGTTTATTACGCTCACTCAGGGGCCTGTGTTTATTACGCTCACTGAAGGGCCTGTGTTTATTACGCTCACTCAGGGAACAGGGTTTATTACACTCACTCAGGGGCCTGTGTTTATTACGCTCACTCAGGGGCCTGTATTTATTATGCTCACTCAGGGGCCAGGGTTTATTACGCTCACTCAGGGGCCTGTGTTTATTACGGTCAATCAGGGTCCCGTGTTTATTATGCTCACTCAGGGGCCAGGATTTATTACGCTCACTCAGGCGCCTGTGTTTATTACGCTCACTCAAGGGCCTGTGTTTATTACGCTCACTCAAGGGCCTGTGTTTATTACGCTCACTCAATTGCCTGTGTTTATTACGCTCACTCAAGGGCCTGTGTTTATTACGCTCACTCAAGGGCCTGTGTTTATTACGCTCATTCAAGGGCCTGTGTTTATTACGCTCACTCAGGGGCCTGTGTTTATTACGCTCACTCAGGGGCCAGGGTTTATTACGCTCACTCAAGGGCCCGTGTTTATTACGCTCACTCAGGGGCCTGTGTTTATTACGCTCACTCAGGGGCCTGTGTTTATTACGCTCACTCAGGGGCCTGTGTTTATTACGCTCACTCAGGGGCCTGTGTTTATTATGCTCACTCAGGGGCCTGTGTTTATTGCACTCACTCAGGGGCCTGTGTTTATTACGCTGAATCAGGTGCCTGTGTTTATTACGCTCACTCAGGGGCCTGTGTTTATTACGCTCACTCAGGGGCCTGTGTTTATTACGCTCACTCAGGGGCCTGTGTTTATTACGCTCACTCAGGGGCCTGTGTTTATTACGCTCACTCAGGGGCCTGTGTTTATTACGCTCACTCAGGCGCCTGTGTTTATTACGCTCACTCAAGGGCCTGTGTTTATTACGCTCACTCAAGGGCCTGTGTTTATTACGCTCACTCAGGGGCCTGTGTTTATTACGCTCACTCAGGGGCCTGTGTTTATTACGCTCACTCAGGGGCCTGTGTTTATTACGCTCACTCAAGGGCCTGTGTTTATTACGCTCACTCAGGGGCCTGTGTTTATTACGCTCACTCAAGGGCCTGTGTTTATTACGCTCACTCAGGGGCCTGTGTTTATTACGCTCACTCAGGGGCCTGTGTTTATTACGCTCACTCAGGGGCCTGTGTTTATTACGCTCACTCAAGGGCCTGTGTTTATTACGCTCACTCAGGGGCCTGTGTTTATTACGCTCACTCAAGGGCCTGTGTTTATTACGCTCACTCAGGGGCCTGTGTTTATTACGCTCACTCAAGGGCCTGTGTTTATTACGCTCACTCAGGGAACAGGGTTTATTACGCTCACTCAGGGGCCTGTGTTTATTACGCTCACTCAGGGGCCTGTGTTTATTACGCTCACTCAGGGGCCTGTGTTCATTATGCTCACTCAGGGGCCTGTGTTTATTACGCTCACTCAGGGGCCTGTGTTTATTACGCTCACTCAAGGGCCTGTGTTTTTTACGCTCACTCAGGGGCCTGTGTTTATTACGCTCACTCAGGGGCCTGTGTTTATTACGCTCACTCAAGGGCCTGTGTTTATTACGCTCACTCAGGGGCCTGTGTTTATTACGCTCACTCAGGGGCCTGTGTTTATTACGCTCACTCAGGGGCCTGTGTTTATTACGCTCACTCAGGGGCCTGTGTTTATTACGCTCACTCAGGGGCCTGTGTTTATTACGCTCACTCAAGGGCCTGTGTTTATTACGCTCACTCAAGGGCCTGTGTTTATTACGCTCACTCAAGGGCCTGTGTTTATTACGCTCACTCAGGGGCCTGTGTTTATTACGCTCACTCAGGGGCCTGTGTTTATTACGCTCACTCAGGGGCCTGTGTTTATTACGCTCACTCAGGGGCCTGTGTTTATTACGCTCACTCAGGGGCCTGTGTTTATTACGCTCACTCAGGGGCCTGTGTTTATTACGCTCACTCAGGGGCCTGTGTTTATTACGCTCACTCAAGGGCCTGTGTTTTTTCCACTCACTCAGGGGCCTGTGTTTATTACGCTCACTCAGGGGCCTGTGTTTATTACGCTCACTCAGGGGCCTGTGTTTATTACGCTCACTCAGGGGCCTGTGTTTATTACGCTCACTCAAGGGCCTGTGTTTATTACGCTCACTCAGGGGCCTGTGTTTATTACGCTCACTCAAGGGCCTGTGTTTATTACGCTCACTCAGGGGCCTGTGTTTATTACGCTCACTCAAGGGCCTGTGTTTATTACGCTCACTCAGGGAACAGGGTTTATTACGCTCACTCAGGGGCCTGTGTTTATTACGCTCACTCAGGGGCCTGTGTTTATTACGCTCACTCAGGGGCCTGTGTTCATTATGCTCACTCAGGGGCCTGTGTTTATTACGCTCACTCAGGGGCCTGTGTTTATTACGCTCACTCAAGGGCCTGTGTTTTTTACGCTCACTCAGGGGCCTGTGTTTATTACGCTCACTCAGGGGCCTGTGTTTATTACGCTCACTCAAGGGCCTGTGTTTATTACGCTCACTCAAGGGCCTGTGTTTATTACGCTCACTCAAGGGCCTGTGTTTATTACGCTCACTCAAGGGCCTGTGTTTATTACGCTCACTCAGGGGCCTGTGTTTATTACGCTCACTCAAGGGCCTGTGTTTATTACGCTCACTCAGGGGCCTGTGTTTATTACGCTCACTCAGGGGCCTGTGTTTATTACGCTCACTCAGGGGCCTGTGTTTATTACGCTCACTCAGGGGCCTGTGTTTATTACGCTCACTCAGGGGCCTGTGTTTATTACGCTCACTCAGGGGCCTGTGTTTATTACGCTCACTCAGGGGCCTGTGTTTATTACGCTCACTCAGGGGCCTGTGTTTATTACGCTCACTCAGGGGCCTGTGTTTATTACGCTCACTCAGGGGCCTGTGTTTATTACGCTCACTCAAGGGCCTGTGTTTATTACGCTCACTCAGGGGCCTGTGTTTATTACGCTCACTCAGGGGCCTGTGTTTATTACGCTCACTCAGGGGCCTGTGTTTATTACGCTCACTCAGGGGCCTGTGTTTATTACGCTCACTCAAGGGCCTGTGTTTTTTCCACTCACTCAGGGGCCTGTGTTTATTACGCTCACTCAGGGGCCTGTGTTTATTACGCTCACTCAGGGGCCTGTGTTTATTACGCTCACTCAGGGGCCTGTGTTCATTATGCTCTCTCAGGGGCCTGTATTTATTACGCTTACTCAGGGGCCTTTGTTTATTACGCTCACTCAGGGGTCTGTGTTTATTACGCTCACTCAGGGGCCTGTGTTTATTACGCTCACTCAAGGGCCTGTGTTTATTACGCTGAATCAGGTGCCTGTGTTTATTACGCTCACTCAGGGGCCTGTGTTTATTACGCTCACTCAAGGGCCTGTGTTTATTACGCTCACTCAGGGGCCTGTGTTTATTACGCTCACTCAAGGGCCTGTGTTTATTACGCTCACTCAGGGAACAGGGTTTATTACGCTCACTCAGGGGCCTGTGTTTATTACGCTCACTCAGGGGCCTGTATTTATTATGCTCACTCAGGGGCCAGGGTTTATTACGCTCACTCAGGGGCCTGTGTTTATTACGGTCAATCAGGGTCCCGTGTTTATTATGCTCACTCAGGGGCCAGGATTTATTACGCTCACTCAGGGGCCAGGGTTTATTACGCTCACTCAGGCGCCTGTGTTTATTACGCTCACTCAAGGGCCTGTGTTTATTACGCTCACTCAAGGGCCTGTGTTTATTACGCTCACTCAAGGGCCTGTGTTTATTACGCTCACTCAAGGGCCTGTGTTTATTACGCTCACTCAAGGGCCTGTGTTTATTACGCTCATTCAAGGGCCTGTGTTTATTACGCTCACTCAGGGGCCTGTGTTTATTACGCTCACTCAGGGGCCAGGGTTTATTACGCTCACTCAAGGGCCCGTGTTTATTACGCTCACTCAGGGGCCTGTGTTTATTAGGCTCACTCAGGGGCCTGTGTTTATTACGCTCACTCAGGGGCCTGTGTTTATTACGCTCACTCAGGGGCCTGTGTTTATTATGCTCACTCAGGGGCCTGTGTTTATTACACTCACTCAGGGGCCTGTGTTTATTACGCTGAATCAGGTGCCTGTGTTTATTACGCTCACTCAGGGGCCTGTGTTTATTACGCTCACTCAAGGGCCTGTGTTTATTACGCTCACTCAGGGGCCTGTGTTTATTACGCTCACTCAGGGGCCTGTGTTTATTACGCTCACTCAGGGGCCTGTGTTTATTACGCTCACTCAAGGGCCTGTGTTTATTACGCTCACTCAAGGGCCTGTGTTTATTACGCTCACTCAGGGGCCTGTGTTTATTACGCTCACTCAGGGGCCTGTGTTTATTACGCTCACTCAGGGGCCTGTGTTTATTACGCTCACTCAAGGGCCTGTGTTTATTACGCTCACTCAGGGGCCTGTGTTTATTACGCTCACTCAGGGGCCTGTGTTTATTACGCTCACTCAGGGGCCTGTGTTTATTACGCTCACTCAGGGGCCTGTGTTTATTACGCTCACTCAGGGGCCAGGGTTTATTACGCTCACTCAGGCGCCTGTGTTTATTATGCTCACTCAGGGGCCAGGGTTTATTACGCTCACTCAAGGGCCAGGGTTTATTATGCTCACTCAGGGACCTGTGCGTATTACGCTCGCTCAGGGGCCTGTGTTTATTATGCTCACTCAGGGGCCTGTGTTTATTACTTTCACTCACGGGCCAGGATTTATTGTGCTCACTCAGGGGCCAGGGTTGATTATGCTCACTCAGGGGCCTGTGTTTATTACGCTCACTCAGGGGCCTGTGTTTATTACGCTCACTCAAGGGCCCGTGTTTATTACGCTCACTCAAGGGCCCGTGTTTATTACGCTCACTCAGGGGCCTGTGTTTATTACGCTCACTCAGGGGCCTGTGTTTATTACGCTCACTCAAGGGCCTGTGTTTATTACGCTCACTCAAGGGCCTGTGTTTATTACGCTCACTCAGGGGCCTGTGTTTATTACGCTCACTTAGGGGCCTGTGTTTATTACGCTCACTCAAGGGCCTGTGTTTATTACGCTCACTCAAGGGCCTGTGTTTATTACGCTCACTTAGGGGCCTGTGTTTATTACGCTCACTCAAGGGCCTGTGTTTATTACGCTCACTCAAGGGCCTGTGTTTATTACGCTCACTCAGGGGCCTGTGTTTATTACGCTCACTCAAGGGCCTGTGTTTATTACGCTCACTCAGGGGCCTGTGTTTATTACGCTCACTCAGGGGCCTGTGTTTATTACGCTCACTCAAGGGCCTGTGTTTATTACGCTCACTCAGGGGCCTGTGTTTATTACGCTCACTCAAGGGCCTGTGTTTATTACGCTCACTCAAGGGCCTGTGTTTATTACGCTCACTCAGGGAACAGAGTTTATTACGCTCACTCAGGGGCCTGTGTTTATTACGCTCACTCAAGGGCCTGTGTTTATTACGCTCACTCAAGGGCCTGTGTTTATTACGCTCACTCAAGGGCCTGTGTTTATTACGCTCACTCAAGGGCCTGTGTTTATTACGCTCACTCAGGGGCCTGTGTTTATTACGCTCACTCAAGGGCCTGTGTTTATTACGCTCACTCAGGGGCATGTGTTTATTACTCTCACTCAAGGGCCTGTGTTTATTACGCTCACTCAGGGGCCAGGGTTTATTACGCTCACTCAGGGGCCTGTGTTTATTACGCTCACTCAGGGGCCTGTGTTTATTATGCTCACTCAGGGGCCTGTGTTTATTACACTCACTCAGGGGCCTGTGTTTATTACGCTGAATCAGGTGCCTGTGCTTATTATGCTCACTCAGGGGCTTGTGCTTATTACGCTTGCTCAGGGTCCTGTGCTTATTACGCTTACTCAGGGGCCATGGTTTATTACGCTCACTCAGGGGCATGTGTTTATTATGCTCACTCAGGGGCCTGTGTTTATTACGCTCACTCAGGAGCCTGTGTTTATTACGCTCACTCAGGGGCCTGTGTTTATTACGCTCACTCAGGGGCCTGTGTTTATTACGCTCACTCAGGGGCCTGTGTTTATTACGCTCACTCAGGGGCCTGTGTTTATTACGCTCACTCAGGGGCCTGTGTTTATTATGCTCACTCAGGGGCCAGGGTTTATTACGCTCACTCAGGGGCCTGTGTTTATTACGCTCACTCAGGGGCATGTGTTTATTATGCTCACTCAGGGGCCTGTGTTTATTACGCTCACTCAGGGGCCTGTGTTTTTTCCACTCACTCAGGGGCCTGTGTTTATTACGCTCACTCAGGGGCCTGTGTTTATTACGCTCACTCAGGGGCCTGTGTTTATTACGCTCACTCAGGGGCCTGTGTTCATTATGCTCTCTCAGGGGCCTGTATTTATTACGCTTACTCAGGGGCCTTTGTTTATTACGCTCACTCAGGGGTCTGTGTTTATTACGCTCACTCAGGGGCCTGTGTTTATTACGCTCACTCAAGGGCCTGTGTTTATTACGCTGAATCAGGTGCCTGTGTTTATTACGCTCACTCAGGGGCCTGTGTTTATTACGCTCACTCAAGGGCCTGTGTTTATTACGCTCACTCAGGGGCCTGTGTTTATTACGCTCACTGAAGGGCCTGTGTTTATTACGCTCACTCAGGGAACAGGGTTTATTACACTCACTCAGGGGCCTGTGTTTATTACGCTCACTCAGGGGCCTGTATTTATTATGCTCACTCAGGGGCCAGGGTTTATTACGCTCACTCAGGGGCCTGTGTTTATTACGGTCAATCAGGGTCCCGTGTTTATTATGCTCACTCAGGGGCCAGGATTTATTACGCTCACTCAGGGGCCAGGGTTTATTACGCTCACTCAGGCGCCTGTGTTTATTACGCTCACTCAAGGGCCTGTGTTTATTACGCTCACTCAAGGGCCTGTGTTTATTACGCTCACTCAAGGGCCTGTGTTTATTACGCTCACTCAAGGGCCTGTGTTTATTACGCTCACTCAAGGGCCTGTGTTTATTACGCTCATTCAAGGGCCTGTGTTTATTACGCTCACTCAGGGGCCTGTGTTTATTACGCTCACTCAGGGGCCAGGGTTTATTACGCTCACTCAAGGGCCCGTGTTTATTACGCTCACTCAGGGGCCTGTGTTTATTACGCTCACTCAGGGGCCTGTGTTTATTACGCTCACTCAGGGGCCTGTGTTTATTACGCTCACTCAGGGGCCTGTGTTTATTATGCTCACTCAGGGGCCTGTGTTTATTGCACTCACTCAGGGGCCTGTGTTTATTACGCTGAATCAGGTGCCTGTGTTTATTACGCTCACTCAGGGGCCTGTGTTTATTACGCTCACTCAAGGGCCTGTGTTTATTACGCTCACTCAGGGGCCTGTGTTTATTACGCTCACTCAGGGGCCTGTGTTTATTACGCTCACTCAGGGGCCTGTGTTTATTACGCTCACTCAGGCGCCTGTGTTTATTACGCTCACTCAAGGGCCTGTGTTTATTACGCTCACTCAAGGGCCTGTGTTTATTACGCTCACTCAGGGGCCTGTGTTTATTACGCTCACTCAGGGGCCTGTGTTTATTACGCTCACTCAGGGGCCTGTGTTTATTACGCTCACTCAAGGGCCTGTGTTTATTACGCTCACTCAGGGGCCTGTGTTTATTACGCTCACTCAAGGGCCTGTGTTTATTACGCTCACTCAGGGGCCTGTGTTTATTACGCTCACTCAAGGGCCTGTGTTTATTACGCTCACTCAGGGAACAGGGTTTATTACGCTCACTCAGGGGCCTGTGTTTATTACGCTCACTCAGGGGCCTGTGTTTATTACGCTCACTCAGGGGCCTGTGTTCATTATGCTCACTCAGGGGCCTGTGTTTATTACGCTCACTCAGGGGCCTGTGTTTATTACGCTCACTCAAGGGCCTGTGTTTTTTACGCTCACTCAGGGGCCTGTGTTTATTACGCTCACTCAGGGGCCTGTGTTTATTACGCTCACTCAAGGGCCTGTGTTTATTACGCTCACTCAGGGGCCTGTGTTTATTACGCTCACTCAAGGGCCTGTGTTTATTACGCTCACTCAGGGGCCTGTGTTTATTACGCTCACTCAGGGGCCTGTGTTTATTACGCTCACTCAAGGGCCTGTGTTTATTACGCTCACTCAAGGGCCTGTGTTTATTACGCTCACTCAAGGGCCTGTGTTTATTACGCTCACTCAAGGGCCTGTGTTTATTACGCTCACTCAGGGGCCTGTGTTTATTACGCTCACTCAGGGGCCTGTGTTTATTACGCTCACTCAGGGGCCTGTGTTTATTACGCTCACTCAGGGGCCTGTGTTTATTACGCTCACTCAAGGGCCTGTGTTTTTTCCACTCACTCAGGGGCCTGTGTTTATTACGCTCACTCAGGGGCCTGTGTTTATTACGCTCACTCAGGGGCCTGTGTTTATTACGCTCACTCAGAGGCCTGTGTTTATTACGCTCACTCAAGGGCCTGTGTTTATTACGCTCACTCAGGGGCCTGTGTTTATTACGCTCACTCAAGGGCCTGTGTTTATTACGCTCACTCAGGGGCCTGTGTTTATTACGCTCACTCAAGGGCCTGTGTTTATTACGCTCACTCAGGGAACAGGGTTTATTACGCTCACTCAGGGGCCTGTGTTTATTACGCTCACTCAGGGGCCTGTGTTTATTACGCTCACTCAGGGGCCTGTGTTCATTATGCTCACTCAGGGGCCTGTGTTTATTACGCTCACTCAGGGGCCTGTGTTTATTACGCTCACTCAAGGGCCTGTGTTTTTTACGCTCACTCAGGGGCCTGTGTTTATTACGCTCACTCAGGGGCCTGTGTTTATTACGCTCACTCAAGGGCCTGTGTTTATTACGCTCACTCAAGGGCCTGTGTTTATTACGCTCACTCAAGGGCCTGTGTTTATTACGCTCACTCAAGGGCCTGTGTTTATTACGCTCACTCAGGGGCCTGTGTTTATTACGCTCACTCAAGGGCCTGTGTTTATTACGCTCACTCAGGGGCCTGTGTTTATTACGCTCACTCAGGGGCCTGTGTTTATTACGCTCACTCAAGGGCCTGTGTTTATTACGCTCACTCAAGGGCCTGTGTTTATTACGCTCACTCAAGGGCCTGTGTTTATTACGCTCACTCAAGGGCCTGTGTTTATTACGCTCACTCAAGGGCCTGTGTTTATTACGCTCACTCAGGGGCCTGTGTTTATTACGCTCACTCAGGGGCCTGTGTTTATTACGCTCACTCAGGGGCCTGTGTTTATTACGCTCACTCAGGGGCCTGTGTTTATTACGCTCACTCAAGGGCCTGTGTTTTTTCCACTCACTCAGGGGCCTGTGTTTATTACGCTCACTCAGGGGCCTGTGTTTATTACGCTCACTCAGGGGCCTGTGTTTATTACGCTCACTCAGGGGCCTGTGTTCATTATGCTCTCTCAGGGGCCTGTATTTATTACGCTTACTCAGGGGCCTTTGTTTATTACGCTCACTCAGGGGTCTGTGTTTATTACGCTCACTCAGGGGCCTGTGTTTATTACGCTCACTCAAGGGCCTGTGTTTATTACGCTGAATCAGGTGCCTGTGTTTATTACGCTCACTCAGGGGCCTGTGTTTATTACGCTCACTCAAGGGCCTGTGTTTATTACGCTCACTCAGGGGCCTGTGTTTATTACGCTCACTCAAGGGCCTGTGTTTATTACGCTCACTCAGGGAACAGGGTTTATTACGCTCACTCAGGGGCCTGTGTTTATTACGCTCACTCAGGGGCCTGTATTTATTATGCTCACTCAGGGGCCAGGGTTTATTACGCTCACTCAGGGGCCTGTGTTTATTACGGTCAATCAGGGTCCCGTGTTTATTATGCTCACTCAGGGGCCAGGATTTATTACGCTCACTCAGGGGCCAGGGTTTATTACGCTCACTCAGGCGCCTGTGTTTATTACGCTCACTCAAGGGCCTGTGTTTATTACGCTCACTCAAGGGCCTGTGTTTATTACGCTCACTCAAGGGCCTGTGTTTATTACGCTCACTCAAGGGCCTGTGTTTATTACGCTCACTCAAGGGCCTGTGTTTATTACGCTCATTCAAGGGCCTGTGTTTATTACGCTCACTCAGGGGCCTGTGTTTATTACGCTCACTCAGGGGCCAGGGTTTATTACGCTCACTCAAGGGCCCGTGTTTATTACGCTCACTCAGGGGCCTGTGTTTATTAGGCTCACTCAGGGGCCTGTGTTTATTACGCTCACTCAGGGGCCTGTGTTTATTACGCTCACTCAGGGGCCTGTGTTTATTATGCTCACTCAGGGGCCTGTGTTTATTACACTCACTCAGGGGCCTGTGTTTATTACGCTGAATCAGGTGCCTGTGTTTATTACGCTCACTCAGGGGCCTGTGTTTATTACGCTCACTCAAGGGCCTGTGTTTATTACGCTCACTCAGGGGCCTGTGTTTATTACGCTCACTCAGGGGCCTGTGTTTATTACGCTCACTCAGGGGCCTGTGTTTATTACGCTCACTCAAGGGCCTGTGTTTATTACGCTCACTCAAGGGCCTGTGTTTATTACGCTCACTCAGGGGCCTGTGTTTATTACGCTCACTCAGGGGCCTGTGTTTATTACGCTCACTCAGGGGCCTGTGTTTATTACGCTCACTCAAGGGCCTGTGTTTATTACGCTCACTCAGGGGCCTGTGTTTATTACGCTCACTCAGGGGCCTGTGTTTATTACGCTCACTCAGGGGCCTGTGTTTATTACGCTCACTCAGGGGCCTGTGTTTATTACGCTCACTCAGGGGCCTGTGTTTATTACACTCACTCAAGGGCCTGTGTTTATTACGCTCACTCAGGGGCCTGTGTTTATTACGCTCACTCAAGGGCCTGTGTTTATTACGCTCACTCAGGGGCCTGTGTTTATTACGCTCACTCAAGGGCCTGTGTTTATTACGCTCACTCAGGGAACAGGGTTTATTACGCTCACTCAGGGGCCTGTGTTTATTACGCTCACTCAGGGGCCTGTGTTTATTACGCTCACTCAGGGGCCTGTGTTCATTATGCTCACTCAGGGGCCTGTGTTTATTACGCTCACTCAGGGGCCTGTGTTTATTACGCTCACTCAAGGGCCTGTGTTTTTTACGCTCACTCAAGGGCCTGTGTTTATTACGCTCACTCAAGGGCCTGTGTTTATTACGCTCACTCAAGGGCCTGTGTTTATTACGCTCACTCAAGGGCCTGTGTTTATTACGCTCACTCAGGGGCCTGTGTTTATTACGCTCACTCAAGGGCCTGTGTTTATTACGCTCACTCAAGGGCCTGTGTTTATTACGCTCACTCAGGGGCCTGTGTTTATTACGCTCACTCAGGGGCCTGTGTTTATTACGCTCACTCAAGGGCCTGTGTTTATTACGCTCACTCAAGGGCCTGTGTTTATTACGCTCACTCAGGGGCCTGTGTTTATTACGCTCACTCAGGGGCCTGTGTTTATTACGCTCACTCAAGGGCCTGTGTTTATTACGCTCACTCAGGGGCCTGTGTTTATTACGCTCACTCAAGGGCCTGTGTTTATTACGCTCACTCAAGGGCCTGTGTTTTTTACGCTCACTCAAGGGCCTGTGTTTATTACGCTCACTCAAGGGCCTGTGTTTATTACGCTCACTCAAGGGCCTGTGTTTATTACGCTCACTCAAGGGCCTGTGTTTATTACGCTCACTCAGGGGCCTGTGTTTATTACGCTCACTCAGGGGCCTGTGTTTATTACGCTCACTCAAGGGCCTGTGTTTATTACGCTCACTCAGGGGCCTGTGTTTATTACGCTCACTCAGGGGCCTGTGTTTATTACGCTCACTCAGGGGCCTGTGTTTATTACGCTCACTCAAGGGCCTGTGTTTATTACGCTCACTCAGGGGCCTGTGTTTATTACGCTCACTCAAGGGCCTGTGTTTATTACGCTCACTCAAGGGCCTGTGTTTATTACGCTCACTCAAGGGCCTGTGTTTTTTACGCTCACTCAAGGGCCTGTGTTTATTACGCTCACTCAAGGGCCTGTGTTTATTACGCTCACTCAAGGGCCTGTGTTTATTACGCTCACTCAAGGGCCTGTGTTTATTACGCTCACTCAAGGGCCTGTGTTTATTACGCTCACTCAAGGGCCTGTGTTTATTACGCTCACTCAAGGGCCTGTGTTTATTACGCTCACTCAAGGGCCTGTGTTTATTACGCTCACTCAAGGGCCTGTGTTTATTACGCTCACTCAAGGGCCTGTGTTTATTACGCTCACTCAAGGGCCTGTGTTTTTTACGCTCACTCAAGGGTCTGTGTTTATTACGCTCACTCAAGGGCCTGTGTTTATTACGCTCACTCAAGGGCCTGTGTTTATTACGCTCATTCAAGGGCCTGTGTTTATTACGCTCACTCAAGGGTCTGTGTTTATTACGCTCACTTAAGGGCCTGTGTTTATTACGCTCACTCAGGGGCCTGTGTTTATTACGCTCACTCAAGGGTCTGTGTTTATTACGCTCACTCAGGGGCCTGTGTTTATTAGGCTCACTCAGGGGCCTGTGTTTATTACGCTCACTCAGGGGCCTGTGTTTATTACGGTTATTCAGGGGCCAGGGTTTATTACGCTCACTCAGGGGCCTGTGTTTATTACGCTCACTCAGGGGCCTGTGTTTATTATGCTCACTCAGGGGCCTATGTTTATTACGCTCACTCAGGGGCCTGTGTTTATTACGGTCAATCAGGGGCCTGTGTTTATTATGCTCACTCAGGGGCCAGGATTTATTACGCTCACTCAGGGGCCTGTGTTTATTATGCTCACTCAGGGGCCAGGATTTATTACGCTCACTCAGGGGCCATGGTTTATTACGCTCACTCGGGGCATGTGTTTATTATGCTCACTCAGGGGCCTGTGTTTTTTATGCTCACTCAGGGGCCTGTGTTTATTACGCTCACTCAGGGGCCTGTGTTTATTACGGTCAATCAGGGGCCTGTGTTTATTATGCTCACTCAGGGGCCAGGATTTATTACGCTCACTCGGGGCATGTGTTTATTATGCTCACTCAGGGGCATGTGTTTATTATGCTCACTCAGGGGCCTGTGTTTATTACTCTTACTCAGGGGCCAGGGTTTATTATGCTCACTCAGGGGCCTGTGTTTATTAGGCTCACTCAGGGGCCTGTGTTTATTACGCTCACTCAAGGGCCTGTGTTTATTACGCTCACTCAGGGGCCTGTGTTTATTAGGTCACTCAGGGGCCTGTGTTTATTACGCTCACTCAGGGGCCTGTGTTTATTACGCTCACTCAGGGGCCTGTGTTTATTACGCTCACTCAAGGGCCTGTGTTTATTACGCTCACTCAGGGGCCTGTGTTTATTACGCTCACTCAGGGGCCTGTGTTTATTAGGTCACTCAGGGGCCTGTGTTTATTACGCTCACTCAGGGGCCTGTGTTTTTTACGCTCACTCAGGGGCCTGTGTTTATTACGCTCACTCAGGGGCCTGTGTTTATTACGCTCACTCAGGGGCCAGGGTTTATTACGCTCACTCAAGGGCCCGTGTTTATTACGCTGACTCAAGGGCCTGTGTTTATTATGCTCACTCAAGGGCCTGTGTTTATTACGCTCACTCAGGGGCCTGTGTTTATTATGCTCACTCAGGGGCCTGTGTTTATTACGCTCACTCAGGGGCCAGGGTTTATTACGCTCACTCAGGGGCCCGTGTTTATTACGCTCACTCAGGGGCCTGTGTTTATTAGGCTCACTCAGGGCCTGTGTTTATTACGCTCACTCAGGGGCCTGTGTTTATTATGCTCACTCAGGGGCCAGGGTTTATTACGCTCACTCAAGGGCCCGTGTTTATTACGCTCACTCAGGGGCCTGTGTTTATTACGCTCACTCAGGGGCCTGTGTTTATTACGCTCACTCAGGGGCCTGTGTTTATTACGCTCACTCAGGGGCCTGTGTTTATTACGCTCACTCAGGGGCCAGGGTTTATTACGCTCACTCAGGGGCCCGTGTTTATTACGCTCACTCAGGGGCCTATGTTTATTAGGCTCACTCAGGGGCCTGTGTTTATTACGCTCACTCAGGGGCCTGTGTTTATTACGCTCACTCAGGGGCCTGTGTTTATTATGCTCACTCAGGGGCCTGTGTTTATTACACTCACTCAGGGGCCTGTGTTTATTACGCTCACTCAGGGGCCTGTGATTATTATGCTCACTCAGGGGCTTGTGATTATTACGCTTGCTCAGGGGCTTGTGCTTATTACGCTTACTCAGGGGCCATGGTTTATTACGCTCACTCAGGGGCCTGTGTTTATTACGCTCACTCAGGGGCCTGTGATTATTATGCTCACTCAGGGGCCTGTGATTATTATGCTCACTCAGGGGCTTGTGCTTATTACGCTTACTCAGGGGCCATGGTTTATTACGCTCACTCAGGGGCCTGTGTTTATTACGCTCACTCAGGGGCCTGTGTTTATTACGCTGAATCAGGTGCCTGTGATTATTATGCTCACTCAGGGGCTTGTGCTTATTACGCTTGCTCAGGGTCCTGTGCTTATTACGCTTACTCAGGGGCCATAGTTTATTACGCTCACTCAGGGGCCTGTGTTTATTACGCTCACTCAGGGGCCTGTGTTTATTATGCTCACTCAGGGGCCTGTGTTTATTACGCTCACTCAGGGGCCTGTGTTTATTACGGTCAATCAGGGGCCTGTGTTTATCATGCTCACTCAGGGGCCACGATTTATTACGCTCACTCAGGGGCCTGTGTTTATTACGCTGAATCAGGTGCCTGTGTTTATTATGCTCACTCAGGGGCTTGTGCTTATTACGCTTGCTCAGGGTCCTGTGCTTATTACGCTCACTCAGGGGCCATGGTTTATTACGCTCACTCGGGGCATGTGTTTATTATGCTCACTCAGGGGCCTGTGTTTATTATGCTCACTCAGGGGCCTGTGTTTATTACGCTCACTCAGGGGCCTGTGTTTTATTACGGTCAATCAGGGGCCTGTGTTTATTATGCTCACTCAGGGGCCAGGATTTATTACGCTCACTCGGGGCATGTGTTTATTATGCTCACTCAGGGGCATGTGTTTATTATGCTCACTCAGGGGCCTGTGTTTATTACTCTTACTCAGGGGTCAGGGTTTATTACGCTAACTCAGGGGCCTGTGTTTATTAGGCTCACTCAGGGGCCTGTGTTTATTACGCTCACTCAGGGGCCTGTGCTTATTAGGTCACTCAGGGGCCTGTGTTTATTAGGTCACTCAGGGGCCTGTGTTTATTACGCTCACTCAGGGGCCTGTGTTTATTACGCTCACTCAAGGGCCTGTGTTTATTACGCTCACTCAGGGGCCTGTGTTTATTACACTCACTCAGGGGCCTGTGTTTATTACGGTCAATCAGGGGCCTGTGTTTATTATGCTCACTCAGGGGCCAGGATTTATTACGCTCACTCAGGGGCCTGTGTTTATTATGCTCACTCAGGGGCCAGGATTTATTACGCTCACTCAGGGGCCATGGTTTATTACGCTCACTCGGGGCATGTGTTTATTATGCTCACTCAGGGGCCTGTGTTTATTATGCTCACTCAGGGGCCTGTGTTTATTACGCTCACTCAGGGGCCTGTGTTTATTACGGTCAATCAGGGGCCTGTGTTTATTATGCTCACTCAGGGGCCAGGATTTATTACGCTCACTCGGGGCATGTGTTTATTATGCTCACTCAGGGGCATGTGTTTATTATGCTCACTCAGGGGCCTGTGTTTATTACTCTTACTCAGGGGCCAGGGTTTATTATGCTCACTCAGGGGCCTGTGTTTATTAGGCTCACTCAGGGGCCTGTGTTTATTACGCTCACTCAAGGGCCTGTGTTTATTACGCTCACTCAGGGGCCTGTGTTTATTAGGTCACTCAGGGGCCTGTGTTTATTACGCTCACTCAGGGGCCTGTGTTTATTACGCTCACTCAGGGGCCTGTGTTTATTACGCTCACTCAGGGGCCTGTGTTTATTACGCTCACTCAGGGGCCTGTGTTTATTACGCTCACTCAGGGGCCTGTGTTTATTAGGTCACTCAGGGGCCTGTGTTTATTACGCTCACTCAGGGGCCTGTGTTTTTTACGCTCACTCAGGGGCCTGTGTTTATTACGCTCACTCAGGGGCCTGTGTTTATTACGCTCACTCAGGGGCCAGGGTTTATTACGCTCACTCAAGGGCCCGTGTTTATTACGCTGACTCAAGGGCCTGTGTTTATTATGCTCACTCAAGGGCCTGTGTTTATTACGCTCACTCAGGGGCCTGTGTTTATTATGCTCACTCAGGGGCCTGTGTTTATTACGCTCACTCAGGGGCCAGGGTTTATTACGCTCACTCAGGGGCCCGTGTTTATTACGCTCACTCAGGGGCCTGTGTTTATTACGCTGACTCAAGGGCCTGTGTTTATTACGCTCACTCAGGGGCCTGTGTTTATTATGCTCACTCAGGGGCCTGTGTTTATTACGCTCACTCAGGGGCCAGGGTTTATTACGCTCACTCAGGGGCCCGTGTTTATTACGCTGACTCAAGGGCCTGTGTTTATTACGCTGACTCAAGGGCCTGTGTTTATTACGCTCACTCAGGGGCCTGTGTTTATTATGCTCACTCAGGGGCCTGTGTTTATTACGCTCACTCAGGGGCCAGGGTTTATTACGCTCACTCAGGGGCCCGTGTTTATTACGCTCACTCAGGGGCCTGTGTTTATTAGGCTCACTCAGGGCCTGTGTTTATTACGCTCACTCAGGGGCCTGTGTTTATTATGCTCACTCAGGGGCCAGGGTTTATTACGCTCACTCAAGGGCCCGTGTTTATTACGCTCACTCAGGGGCCTGTGTTTATTACGCTCACTCAGGGGCCTGTGTTTATTACGCTCACTCAGGGGCCTGTGTTTATTACGCTCACTCAGGGGCCTGTGTTTATTACGCTCACTCAGGGGCCAGGGTTTATTACGCTCACTCAGGGGCCCGTGTTTATTACGCTCACTCAGGGGCCTGTGTTTATTAGGCTCACTCAGGGGCCTGTGTTTATTACGCTCACTCAGGGGCCTGTGTTTATTACGCTCACTCAGGGGCCTGTGTTTATTATGCTCACTCAGGGGCCTGTGTTTATTACACTCACTCAGGGGCCTGTGTTTATTACGCTCACTCAGGGGCCTGTGATTATTATGCTCACTCAGGGGCTTGTGCTTATTACGCTTGCTCAGGGTCCTGTGCTTATTACGCTTACTCAGGGGCTATGGTTTATTACGCTCACTCAGGGGCCTGTGTTTATTACGCTCACTCAGGGGCCTGTGTTTATTACGCTGAATCAGGTGCCTGTGATTATTATGCTCACTCAGGGGCTTGTGCTTATTACGCTTGCTCAGGGTCCTGTGCTTATTACGCTTACTCAGGGGCCATGGTTTATTACGCTCACTCAGGGGCCTGTGTTTATTACGCTCACTCAGGGGCCTGTGTTTATTATGCTCACTCAGGGGCCTGTGTTTATTACGCTCACTCAGGGGCCTGTGTTTATTACGGTCAATCAGGGGCCTGTGTTTATCATGCTCACTCAGGGGCCACGATTTATTACGCTCACTCAGGGGCCTGTGTTTATTACGCTGAATCAGGTGCCTGTGTTTATTATGCTCACTCAGGGGCTTGTGCTTATTACGCTTGCTCAGGGTCCTGTGCTTATTACGCTCACTCAGGGGCCATGGTTTATTACGCTCACTCGGGGCATGTGTTTATTATGCTCACTCAGGGGCCTGTGTTTATTATGCTCACTCAGGGGCCTGTGTTTATTACGCTCACTCAGGGGCCTGTGTTTTATTACGGTCAATCAGGGGCCTGTGTTTATTATGCTCACTCAGGGGCCAGGATTTATTACGCTCACTCGGGGCATGTGTTTATTATGCTCACTCAGGGGCATGTGTTTATTATGCTCACTCAGGGGCCTGTGTTTATTACTCTTACTCAGGGGTCAGGGTTTATTACGCTAACTCAAGGGCCTGTGTTTATTAGGCTCACTCAGGGGCCTGTGTTTATTACGCTCACTCAGGGGCCTGTGCTTATTAGGTCACTCAGGGGCCTGTGTTTATTAGGTCACTCAGGGGCCTGTGTTTATTACGCTCACTCAGGGGCCTGTGTTTATTACGCTCACTCAAGGGCCTGTGTTTATTACGCTCACTCAGGGGCCTGTGTTTATTACACTCACTCAGGGGCCTGTGTTTATTAGGTCACTCAGGGGCCTGTGTTTATTACGCTCACTCAGGGGCCTGTGTTTATTACGCTCACTCAGGGGCCTGTGTTTATTACGCTCACTCAGGGGCCTGTGTTTATTACGCTCACTCAGGGGCCAGGGTTTATTACGCTCACTCAGGGGCCCGTGTTTATTACGCTGACTCAAGGGCCTGTGTTTATTACGCTGACTCAAGGGCCTGTGTTTATTATGCTCACTCAAGGGCCTGTGTTTATTACGCTCACTCAGGGGCCTGTGTTTATTACGCTCACTCAGGGGCCAGGGTTTATTACGCTCACTCAGGGGCCCGTGTTTATTACGCTCACTCAGGGGCCTGTGTTTATTAGGCTCACTCAGGGGCCTGTGTTTATTAGGCTCACTCAGGGGCCTGTGTTTATTAGGCTCACTCAGGGGCCTGTGTTTATTACGCTCACTCAGGGGCCTGTGTTTATTATGCTCACTCAGGGGCCTGTGTTTATTACACTCACTCAGGGGCCTGTGTTTATTACGCTGAATCAGGTGCCTGTGCTTATTATGCTCACTCAGGGGCTTGTGCTTATTACGCTTGCTCAGGGTCCTGTGCTTATTACGCTTACTCAGGGGCCATGGTTTATTACGCTCACTCAGGGGCATGTGTTTATTATGCTCACTCAGGGGCCTGTGTTTATTACGCTCACTCAGGGGCATGTGTTCATTATGCTCACTCAGGGGCCTGTGTTTATTACGCTCACTCAGGGGCCTGTGTTTATTACGCTCACTCAGGGGCCTGTGTTTATTACGCTCACTCAGGGGCCAGGGTTTATTACGCTCACTCAGGGAACAGGGTTTATTACGCTCACTCAGGGGCCTGTGTTTATTAGGCTCACTCAGGGGCCTGTGTTTATTAGGCTCACTCAGGGGCCTGTGTTTATTACGCTCACTCAGGGGCATGTGTTTATTATGCTCACTCAGGGGCCTATGTTTATTTCGCAAACTCAGGGGCCAGGGTTTATTACGCTCACTCAGGGGCCTGTGTTTATTAGGCTCACTCAGGGGCCCGTGTTTATTACGCTCACTCAGGGGCCTGTGTTTATTAGGCTCACTCAGGGGCCTGTGTTTATTACGCTCACTCAGGGGCCTGTGTTTATTACGCTCACTCAGGGGCCTGTGTTTATTATGCTCACTCAGGGGCCTGTGTTTATTACGCTCACTCAGGGGCCTGTGTTTATTACGCTGAATCAGGTGCCTGTGATTATTATGCTCACTCAGGGGCTTGTGCTTATTACGCTTGCTCAGGGTCCTGTGCTTATTACGCTTACTCAGGGGCCATGGTTTATTACGCTCACTCAGGGGCATGTGTTTATTATGCTCACTCAGGGGCCTGTGTTTATTACGCTCACTCAGGAGCCTGTGTTTATTACGCTCACTCAGGGGTCTGTGTTTATTACGCTCACTCAGGGGCCTGTGTTTTTTACACTCACTCAGGGGCCTGTGTTTATTACGCTCACTCAGGGGCCTGTGTTTATTACGCTCACTCAGGGGCCTGTGTTTATTATGCTCACTCAGGGGCCTGTGTTCATTATGCTCTCTCAGGGGCCTGTATTTATTACGCTCACTCAGGGGACCGTGTTTATTATGGTCACTCAAGGGCCTGTGTTTATTACGCTTACTCAGGGGCCTGTGTTTATTACGCTCACTCAGGGGTCTGTGTTTATTACGCTCACTCAGGGGCATGTGTTTATTACGCTTACTCAGGGAACAGGGTTTATTACGCTCACTCAGGGGCCTGTGTTTATTACGCTCACTCAGGGGCCTGTATTTATTATGCTCACTCAGGGGCCAGGGTTTATTACGCTCACTCAGAGGCCTGTGTTTATTACGGTCAATCAGGGGCCTGTGTTTATTACAGTCAATCAGGGGCCTGTGTTTATTATGCTCACTCAGGGGCCTGTGTTTATTACAGTCAATCAGGGGCCTGTGTTTATTATGCTCACTCAGGGGCCTGTGTTTATTAGGCTCACTCAGGGGCTTGTGCTTATTACGCTTGCTCAGGGTCCTGTGCTTATTACGCTCACTCAGGGGCCATGGTTTATTACGCTCACTCAGGGGCATGTGTTTATTATGCTCACTCAAGGGCCTGTGTTTATTACGCTCACTCAGGAGCCAGTGTTTATTATGCTCACTCAGGGGCCTGTGTTTATTACGCTCACTCAGGGGCCTGTGTTTTTTACACTCACTCAGGGGCCTGTGTTTATTACGCTCACTCAGGGGCCTGTGTTTATTAGGCTCACTCAGGGGCCTGTGTTTATTACGCTCACTCAGGGGCCTGTGTTCATTATGCTCTCTCAGGGGCCTGTATTTATTACGCTCACTCAGGGGACCGTGTTTATTATGGTCACTCAGGGGCCTGTGTTTATTACGCTTACTCAGGGGCCTTTGTTTATTACGCTCACTCAGGGGTCTGTGTTTATTACGCTCACTCAGGGGCATGTGTTTATTACGCTTACTCAGGGAACAGGGTTTATTACGCTCACTCAGGGGCCTGTGTTTATTACGCTCACTCAGGGGCCTGTATTTATTATGCTCACTCAGGGGCCAGGGTTTATTACGCTCACTCAGAGGCCTGTGTTTATTACGGTCAATCAGGGGCCTGTGTTTATTATGCTCACTCAGGGGCCAGGATTTATTACGCTCACTCAGGGGCCAGGGTTTATTACGCTCACTCAGGCGCCTGTGTTTATTATGCTCACTCAGGGGCCAGGGTTTATTACGCTCACTCAAGGGCCAGGGTTTATTACGCTCACTCAGCGACATGTGCGTATTACGCTCACTCAGGGGCCTGTGTTTATTATGCTCACTCAGGGGCCTGTGTTTATTACTTTCACTCACGGGCCAGGATTTATTGTGCTCACTCAGGGGCCAGGGTTGATTATGCTCACTCAAGGGCCTGTGTTTTTTACGCTCACTCAAGGGCCTGTGTTTATTACGCTCACTCAAGGGCCTGTGTTTATTACGCTCACTCAAGGGCCTGTGTTTATTACGCTCACTCAAGGGCCTGTGTTTATTACGCTCACTCAGGGGCCTGTGTTTATTACGCTCACTCAGGGGCCTGTGTTTATTACGCTCACTCAAGGGCCTGTGTTTATTACGCTCACTCAGGGGCCTGTGTTTATTACGCTCACTCAGGGGCCTGTGTTTATTACGCTCACTCAGGGGCCTGTGTTTATTACGCTCACTCAAGGGCCTGTGTTTATTACGCTCACTCAGGGGCCTGTGTTTATTACGCTCACTCAAGGGCCTGTGTTTATTACGCTCACTCAAGGGCCTGTGTTTATTACGCTCACTCAAGGGCCTGTGTTTTTTACGCTCACTCAAGGGCCTGTGTTTATTACGCTCACTCAAGGGCCTGTGTTTATTACGCTCACTCAAGGGCCTGTGTTTATTACGCTCACTCAAGGGCCTGTGTTTATTACGCTCACTCAAGGGCCTGTGTTTATTACGCTCACTCAAGGGCCTGTGTTTATTACGCTCACTCAAGGGCCTGTGTTTATTACGCTCACTCAAGGGCCTGTGTTTATTACGCTCACTCAAGGGCCTGTGTTTATTACGCTCACTCAAGGGCCTGTGTTTATTACGCTCACTCAAGGGCCTGTGTTTTTTACGCTCACTCAAGGGTCTGTGTTTATTACGCTCACTCAGGGGCCTGTGTTTATTACGCTCACTCAAGGGTCTGTGTTTATTACGCTCACTCAAGGGCCTGTGTTTATTACGCTCACTCAAGGGTCTGTGTTTATTACGCTCATTCAAGGGCCTGTGTTTATTACGCTCACTCAAGGGTCTGTGTTTATTACGCTCACTCAAGGGTCTGTGTTTATTACGCTCACTCAAGGGTCTGTGTTTATTACGCTCACTCAAGGGTCTGTGTTTATTACGCTCACTCAGGGGCCTGTGTTTATTACGCTCACTCAAGGGTCTGTGTTTATTACGCTCACTCAAGGGTCTGTGTTTATTACGCTCACTCAGGGGCCTGTGTTTTTTACGCTCACTCAAGGGCCTGTGTTTATTACGCTCACTCAGGGGCCTGTGTTTATTACGCTCACTCAAGGGTCTGTGTTTATTACGCTCACTCAAGGGCCTGTGTTTATTACGCTCACTCAAGGGTCTGTGTTTATTACGCTCACTCAAGGGCCTGTGTTTATTACGCTCACTCAAGGGCCTGTGTTTTTTACGCTCACTCAAGGGCCTGTGTTTATTACGCTCACTCAAGGGCCTGTGTTTATTACGCTCACTCAAGGGCCTGTGTTTATTACGCTCACTCAAGGGCCTGTGTTTATTACGCTCACTCAAGGGCCTGTGTTTATTACGCTCACTCAAGGGCCTGTGTTTATTACGCTCACTCAAGGGCCTGTGTTTATTACGCTCACTCAAGGGCCTGTGTTTATTACGCTCACTCAAGGGCCTGTGTTTATTACGCTCACTCAAGGGCCTGTGTTTATTACGCTCACTCAAGGGCCTGTGTTTATTACGCTCACTCAAGGGCCTGTGTTTATTACGCTCACTCAAGGGCCTGTGTTTATTACGCTCACTCAGGGGCCTGTGTTTATTACGCTCACTCAGGGGCCTGTGTTTATTATGCTCACTCAGGGGCCTGTGTTTATTACTTTCACTCACGGGCCAGGATTTATTGTGCTCACTCAGGGGCCAGGGTTGATTATGCTCACTCAAGGGCCTGTGTTTTTTACGCTCACTCAAGGGCCTGTGTTTATTACGCTCACTCAAGGGCCTGTGTTTATTACGCTCACTCAAGGGCCTGTGTTTATTACGCTCACTCAAGGGCCTGTGTTTATTACGCTCACTCAAGGGCCTGTGTTTATTACGCTCACTCAAGGGCCTGTGTTTATTACGCTCACTCAAGGGCCTGTGTTTATTACGCTCACTCAAGGGCCTGTGTTTATTACGCTCACTCAAGGGCCTGTGTTTATTACGCTCACTCAAGGGCCTGTGTTTATTACGCTCACTCAAGGGCCTGTGTTTATTACGCTCACTCAAGGGCCTGTGTTTTTTACGCTCACTCAAGGGTCTGTGTTTATTACGCTCACTCAGGGGCCTGTGTTTATTACGCTCACTCAAGGGTCTGTGTTTATTACGCTCACTCAAGGGCCTGTGTTTATTACGCTCACTCAAGGGTCTGTGTTTATTACGCTCATTCAAGGGCCTGTGTTTATTACGCTCACTCAAGGGTCTGTGTTTATTACGCTCACTCAAGGGTCTGTGTTTATTACGCTCACTCAAGGGTCTGTGTTTATTACGCTCACTCAAGGGTCTGTGTTTATTACGCTCACTCAGGGGCCTGTGTTTATTACGCTCACTCAAGGGTCTGTGTTTATTACGCTCACTCAAGGGTCTGTGTTTATTACGCTCACTCAGGGGCCTGTGTTTTTTACGCTCACTCAAGGGCCTGTGTTTATTACGCTCACTCAGGGGCCTGTGTTTATTACGCTCACTCAAGGGTCTGTGTTTATTACGCTCACTCAAGGGCCTGTGTTTATTACGCTCACTCAAGGGTCTGTGTTTATTACGCTCACTCAAGGGCCTGTGTTTATTACGCTCACTCAAGGGCCTGTGTTTTTTACGCTCACTCAAGGGCCTGTGTTTATTACGCTCACTCAAGGGCCTGTGTTTATTACGCTCACTCAAGGGCCTGTGTTTATTACGCTCACTCAAGGGCCTGTGTTTATTACGCTCACTCAAGGGCCTGTGTTTATTACGCTCACTCAAGGGCCTGTGTTTATTACGCTCACTCAAGGGCCTGTGTTTATTACGCTCACTCAAGGGCCTGTGTTTATTACGCTCACTCAAGGGCCTGTGTTTATTACGCTCACTCAAGGGCCTGTGTTTATTACGCTCACTCAAGGGCCTGTGTTTATTACGCTCACTCAAGGGCCTGTGTTTATTACGCTCACTCAAGGGCCTGTGTTTATTACGCTCACTCAGGGGCCTGTGTTTATTACGCTCACTCAGGGGCCTGTGTTTATTATGCTCACTCAGGGGCCTGTGTTTATTACTTTCACTCACGGGCCAGGATTTATTGTGCTCACTCAGGGGCCAGGGTTGATTATGCTCACTCAAGGGCCTGTGTTTTTTACGCTCACTCAAGGGCCTGTGTTTATTACGCTCACTCAAGGGCCTGTGTTTATTACGCTCACTCAAGGGCCTGTGTTTATTACGCTCACTCAAGGGCCTGTGTTTATTACGCTCACTCAAGGGCCTGTGTTTATTACGCTCACTCAAGGGCCTGTGTTTATTACGCTCACTCAAGGGCCTGTGTTTATTACGCTCACTCAAGGGCCTGTGTTTATTACGCTCACTCAAGGGCCTGTGTTTATTACGCTCACTCAAGGGCCTGTGTTTATTACGCTCACTCAAGGGCCTGTGTTTATTACGCTCACTCAAGGGCCTGTGTTTTTTACGCTCACTCAAGGGTCTGTGTTTATTACGCTCACTCAGGGGCCTGTGTTTATTACGCTCACTCAAGGGTCTGTGTTTATTACGCTCACTCAAGGGCCTGTGTTTATTACGCTCACTCAAGGGCCTGTGTTTATTACGCTCACTCAAGGGCCTGTGTTTATTACGCTCACTCAAGGGCCTGTGTTTATTACGCTCACTCAAGGGCCTGTGTTTATTACGCTCACTCAAGGGTCTGTGTTTATTACGCTCACTCAAGGGTCTGTGTTTATTACGCTCACTCAAGGGCCTGTGTTTATTACGCTCACTCAAGGGTCTGTGTTTATTACGCTCACTCAGGGGCCTGTGTTTATTACGCTCACTCAGGGGCCTGTGTTTATTACGCTCACTCAAGGGTCTGTGTTTATTACGCTCACTCAAGGGCCTGTGTTTATTACGCTCACTCAAGGGCCTGTGTTTATTACGCTCATTCAAGGGCCTGTGTTTATTACGCTCACTCAAGGGTCTGTGTTTATTACGCTCACTTAAGGGCCTGTGTTTATTACGCTCACTCAGGGGCCTGTGTTTATTACGCTCACTCAAGGGTCTGTGTTTATTACGCTCACTCAGGGGCCTGTGTTTATTAGGCTCACTCAGGGGCCTGTGTTTATTACGCTCACTCAGGGGCCTGTGTTTATTACGGTTATTCAGGGGCCAGGGTTTATTACGCTCACTCAGGGGCCTGTGTTTATTACGCTCACTCAGGGGCCTGTGTTTATTATGCTCACTCAGGGGCCTATGTTTATTACGCTCACTCAGGGGCCTGTGTTTATTACGGTCAATCAGGGGCCTGTGTTTATTATGCTCACTCAGGGGCCAGGATTTATTACGCTCACTCAGGGGCCTGTGTTTATTATGCTCACTCAGGGGCCAGGATTTATTACGCTCACTCAGGGGCCATGGTTTATTACGCTCACTCGGGGCATGTGTTTATTATGCTCACTCAGGGGCCTGTGTTTTTTATGCTCACTCAGGGGCCTGTGTTTATTACGCTCACTCAGGGGCCTGTGTTTATTACGGTCAATCAGGGGCCTGTGTTTATTATGCTCACTCAGGGGCCAGGATTTATTACGCTCACTCGGGGCATGTGTTTATTATGCTCACTCAGGGGCATGTGTTTATTATGCTCACTCAGGGGCCTGTGTTTATTACTCTTACTCAGGGGCCAGGGTTTATTATGCTCACTCAGGGGCCTGTGTTTATTAGGCTCACTCAGGGGCCTGTGTTTATTACGCTCACTCAAGGGCCTGTGTTTATTACGCTCACTCAGGGGCCTGTGTTTATTAGGTCACTCAGGGGCCTGTGTTTATTACGCTCACTCAGGGGCCTGTGTTTATTACGCTCACTCAGGGGCCTGTGTTTATTACGCTCACTCAAGGGTCTGTGTTTATTACGCTCACTCAAGGGTCTGTGTTTATTACGCTCACTCAAGGGTCTGTGTTTATTACGCTCACTCAAGGGTCTGTGTTTATTACGCTCACTCAGGGGCCTGTGTTTATTACGCTCACTCAAGGGTCTGTGTTTATTACGCTCACTCAAGGGTCTGTGTTTATTACGCTCACTCAGGGGCCTGTGTTTTTTACGCTCACTCAAGGGCCTGTGTTTATTACGCTCACTCAGGGGCCTGTGTTTATTACGCTCACTCAAGGGTCTGTGTTTATTACGCTCACTCAAGGGCCTGTGTTTATTACGCTCACTCAAGGGTCTGTGTTTATTACGCTCACTCAAGGGCCTGTGTTTATTACGCTCACTCAAGGGCCTGTGTTTTTTACGCTCACTCAAGGGCCTGTGTTTATTACGCTCACTCAAGGGCCTGTGTTTATTACGCTCACTCAAGGGCCTGTGTTTATTACGCTCACTCAAGGGCCTGTGTTTATTACGCTCACTCAAGGGCCTGTGTTTATTACGCTCACTCAAGGGCCTGTGTTTATTACGCTCACTCAAGGGCCTGTGTTTATTACGCTCACTCAAGGGCCTGTGTTTATTACGCTCACTCAAGGGCCTGTGTTTATTACGCTCACTCAAGGGCCTGTGTTTATTACGCTCACTCAAGGGCCTGTGTTTATTACGCTCACTCAAGGGCCTGTGTTTATTACGCTCACTCAAGGGCCTGTGTTTATTACGCTCACTCAGGGGCCTGTGTTTATTACGCTCACTCAGGGGCCTGTGTTTATTATGCTCACTCAGGGGCCTGTGTTTATTACTTTCACTCACGGGCCAGGATTTATTGTGCTCACTCAGGGGCCAGGGTTGATTATGCTCACTCAAGGGCCTGTGTTTTTTACGCTCACTCAAGGGCCTGTGTTTATTACGCTCACTCAAGGGCCTGTGTTTATTACGCTCACTCAAGGGCCTGTGTTTATTACGCTCACTCAAGGGCCTGTGTTTATTACGCTCACTCAAGGGCCTGTGTTTATTACGCTCACTCAAGGGCCTGTGTTTATTACGCTCACTCAAGGGCCTGTGTTTATTACGCTCACTCAAGGGCCTGTGTTTATTACGCTCACTCAAGGGCCTGTGTTTATTACGCTCACTCAAGGGCCTGTGTTTATTACGCTCACTCAAGGGCCTGTGTTTATTACGCTCACTCAAGGGCCTGTGTTTTTTACGCTCACTCAAGGGTCTGTGTTTATTACGCTCACTCAGGGGCCTGTGTTTATTACGCTCACTCAAGGGTCTGTGTTTATTACGCTCACTCAAGGGCCTGTGTTTATTACGCTCACTCAAGGGCCTGTGTTTATTACGCTCACTCAAGGGCCTGTGTTTATTACGCTCACTCAAGGGCCTGTGTTTATTACGCTCACTCAAGGGCCTGTGTTTATTACGCTCACTCAAGGGTCTGTGTTTATTACGCTCACTCAAGGGTCTGTGTTTATTACGCTCACTCAAGGGCCTGTGTTTATTACGCTCACTCAAGGGTCTGTGTTTATTACGCTCACTCAGGGGCCTGTGTTTATTACGCTCACTCAGGGGCCTGTGTTTATTACGCTCACTCAAGGGTCTGTGTTTATTACGCTCACTCAAGGGCCTGTGTTTATTACGCTCACTCAAGGGCCTGTGTTTATTACGCTCATTCAAGGGCCTGTGTTTATTACGCTCACTCAAGGGTCTGTGTTTATTACGCTCACTTAAGGGCCTGTGTTTATTACGCTCACTCAGGGGCCTGTGTTTATTACGCTCACTCAAGGGTCTGTGTTTATTACGCTCACTCAGGGGCCTGTGTTTATTAGGCTCACTCAGGGGCCTGTGTTTATTACGCTCACTCAGGGGCCTGTGTTTATTACGGTTATTCAGGGGCCAGGGTTTATTACGCTCACTCAGGGGCCTGTGTTTATTACGCTCACTCAGGGGCCTGTGTTTATTATGCTCACTCAGGGGCCTATGTTTATTACGCTCACTCAGGGGCCTGTGTTTATTACGGTCAATCAGGGGCCTGTGTTTATTATGCTCACTCAGGGGCCAGGATTTATTACGCTCACTCAGGGGCCTGTGTTTATTATGCTCACTCAGGGGCCAGGATTTATTACGCTCACTCAGGGGCCATGGTTTATTACGCTCACTCGGGGCATGTGTTTATTATGCTCACTCAGGGGCCTGTGTTTTTTATGCTCACTCAGGGGCCTGTGTTTATTACGCTCACTCAGGGGCCTGTGTTTATTACGGTCAATCAGGGGCCTGTGTTTATTATGCTCACTCAGGGGCCAGGATTTATTACGCTCACTCGGGGCATGTGTTTATTATGCTCACTCAGGGGCATGTGTTTATTATGCTCACTCAGGGGCCTGTGTTTATTACTCTTACTCAGGGGCCAGGGTTTATTATGCTCACTCAGGGGCCTGTGTTTATTAGGCTCACTCAGGGGCCTGTGTTTATTACGCTCACTCAAGGGCCTGTGTTTATTACGCTCACTCAGGGGCCTGTGTTTATTAGGTCACTCAGGGGCCTGTGTTTATTACGCTCACTCAGGGGCCTGTGTTTATTACGCTCACTCAGGGGCCTGTGTTTATTACGCTCACTCAGGGGCCTGTGTTTATTACGCTCACTCAGGGGCCTGTGTTTATTACGCTCACTCAGGGGCCTGTGTTTATTAGGTCACTCAGGGGCCTGTGTTTATTACGCTCACTCAGGGGCCTGTGTTTTTTACGCTCACTCAGGGGCCTGTGTTAATTACGCTCACTCAGGGGCCTGTGTTTATTACGCTCACTCAGGGGCCAGGGTTTATTACGCTCACTCAAGGGCCCGTGTTTATTACGCTGACTCAAGGGCCTGTGTTTATTATGCTCACTCAAGGGCCTGTGTTTATTACGCTCACTCAGGGGCCTGTGTTTATTATGCTCACTCAGGGGCCTGTGTTTATTACGCTCACTCAGGGGCCAGGGTTTATTACGCTCACTCAGGGGCCCGTGTTTATTACGCTCACTCAGGGGCCTGTGTTTATTAGGCTCACTCAGGGCCTGTGTTTATTACGCTCACTCAGGGGCCTGTGTTTATTATGCTCACTCAGGGGCCAGGGTTTATTACGCTCACTCAAGGGCCCGTGTTTATTACGCTCACTCAGGGGCCTGTGTTTATTACGCTCACTCAGGGGCCTGTGTTTATTACGCTCACTCAGGGGCCTGTGTTTATTACGCTCACTCAGGGGCCTGTGTTTATTACGCTCACTCAGGGGCCAGGGTTTATTACGCTCACTCAGGGGCCCGTGTTTATTACGCTCACTCAGGGGCCTGTGTTTATTAGGCTCACTCAGGGGCCTGTGTTTATTACGCTCACTCAGGGGCCTGTGTTTATTACGCTCACTCAGGGGCCTGTGTTTATTATGCTCACTCAGGGGCCTGTGTTTATTACACTCACTCAGGGGCCTGTGTTTATTACGCTCACTCAGGGGCCTGTGATTATTATGCTCACTCAGGGGCTTGTGATTATTACGCTTGCTCAGGGGCTTGTGCTTATTACGCTTACTCAGGGGCCATGGTTTATTACGCTCACTCAGGGGCCTGTGTTTATTACGCTCACTCAGGGGCCTGTGATTATTATGCTCACTCAGGGGCCTGTGATTATTATGCTCACTCAGGGGCTTGTGCTTATTACGCTTACTCAGGGGCCATGGTTTATTACGCTCACTCAGGGGCCTGTGTTTATTACGCTCACTCAGGGGCCTGTGTTTATTACGCTGAATCAGGTGCCTGTGATTATTATGCTCACTCAGGGGCTTGTGCTTATTACGCTTGCTCAGGGTCCTGTGCTTATTACGCTTACTCAGGGGCCATAGTTTATTACGCTCACTCAGGGGCCTGTGTTTATTACGCTCACTCAGGGGCCTGTGTTTATTATGCTCACTCAGGGGCCTGTGTTTATTACGCTCACTCAGGGGCCTGTGTTTATTACGGTCAATCAGGGGCCTGTGTTTATCATGCTCACTCAGGGGCCACGATTTATTACGCTCACTCAGGGGCCTGTGTTTATTACGCTGAATCAGGTGCCTGTGTTTATTATGCTCACTCAGGGGCTTGTGCTTATTACGCTTGCTCAGGGTCCTGTGCTTATTACGCTCACTCAGGGGCCATGGTTTATTACGCTCACTCGGGGCATGTGTTTATTATGCTCACTCAGGGGCCTGTGTTTATTATGCTCACTCAGGGGCCTGTGTTTATTACGCTCACTCAGGGGCCTGTGTTTTATTACGGTCAATCAGGGGCCTGTGTTTATTATGCTCACTCAGGGGCCAGGATTTATTACGCTCACTCGGGGCATATGTTTATTATGCTCACTCAGGGGCATGTGTTTATTATGCTCACTCAGGGGCCTGTGTTTATTACTCTTACTCAGGGGTCAGGGTTTATTACGCTAACTCAGGGGCCTGTGTTTATTAGGCTCACTCAGGGGCCTGTGTTTATTACGCTCACTCAGGGGCCTGTGCTTATTAGGTCACTCAGGGGCCTGTGTTTATTAGGTCACTCAGGGGCCTGTGTTTATTACGCTCACTCAGGGGCCTGTGTTTATTACGCTCACTCAAGGGCCTGTGTTTATTACGCTCACTCAGGGGCCTGTGTTTATTACACTCACTCAGGGGCCTGTGTTTATTACGGTCAATCAGGGGCCTGTGTTTATTATGCTCACTCAGGGGCCAGGATTTATTACGCTCACTCAGGGGCCTGTGTTTATTATGCTCACTCAGGGGCCAGGATTTATTACGCTCACTCAGGGGCCATGGTTTATTACGCTCACTCGGGGCATGTGTTTATTATGCTCACTCAGGGGCCTGTGTTTATTATGCTCACTCAGGGGCCTGTGTTTATTACGCTCACTCAGGGGCCTGTGTTTATTACGGTCAATCAGGGGCCTGTGTTTATTATGCTCACTCAGGGGCCAGGATTTATTACGCTCACTCGGGGCATGTGTTTATTATGCTCACTCAGGGGCATGTGTTTATTATGCTCACTCAGGGGCCTGTGTTTATTACTCTTACTCAGGGGCCAGGGTTTATTATGCTCACTCAGGGGCCTGTGTTTATTAGGCTCACTCAGGGGCCTGTGTTTATTACGCTCACTCAAGGGCCTGTGTTTATTACGCTCACTCAGGGGCCTGTGTTTATTAGGTCACTCAGGGGCCTGTGTTTATTACGCTCACTCAGGGGCCTGTGTTTATTACGCTCACTCAGGGGCCTGTGTTTATTACGCTCACTCAGGGGCCTGTGTTTATTACGCTCACTCAGGGGCCTGTGTTTATTACGCTCACTCAGGGGCCTGTGTTTATTAGGTCACTCAGGGGCCTGTGTTTATTACGCTCACTCAGGGGCCTGTGTTTTTTACGCTCACTCAGGGGCCTGTGTTTATTACGCTCACTCAGGGGCCTGTGTTTATTACGCTCACTCAGGGGCCAGGGTTTATTACGCTCACTCAAGGGCCCGTGTTTATTACGCTGACTCAAGGGCCTGTGTTTATTATGCTCACTCAAGGGCCTGTGTTTATTACGCTCACTCAGGGGCCTGTGTTTATTATGCTCACTCAGGGGCCTGTGTTTATTACGCTCACTCAGGGGCCAGGGTTTATTACGCTCACTCAGGGGCCCGTGTTTATTACGCTCACTCAGGGGCCTGTGTTTATTAGGCTCACTCAGGGCCTGTGTTTATTACGCTCACTCAGGGGCCTGTGTTTATTATGCTCACTCAGGGGCCAGGGTTTATTACGCTCACTCAAGGGCCCGTGTTTATTACGCTCACTCAGGGGCCTGTGTTTATTACGCTCACTCAGGGGCCTGTGTTTATTACGCTCACTCAGGGGCCTGTGTTTATTACGCTCACTCAGGGGCCTGTGTTTATTACGCTCACTCAGGGGCCAGGGTTTATTACGCTCACTCAGGGGCCCGTGTTTATTACGCTCACTCAGGGGCCTGTGTTTATTAGGCTCACTCAGGGGCCTGTGTTTATTACGCTCACTCAGGGGCCTGTGTTTATTACGCTCACTCAGGGGCCTGTGTTTATTATGCTCACTCAGGGGCCTGTGTTTATTACACTCACTCAGGGGCCTGTGTTTATTGCGCTCACTCAGGGGCCTGTGATTATTATGCTCACTCAGGGGCTTGTGCTTATTACGCTTGCTCAGGGTCCTGTGCTTATTACGCTTACTCAGGGGCTATGGTTTATTACGCTCACTCAGGGGCCTGTGTTTATTACGCTCACTCAGGGGCCTGTGTTTATTACGCTGAATCAGGTGCCTGTGATTATTATGCTCACTCAGGGGCTTGTGCTTATTACGCTTGCTCAGGGTCCTGTGCTTATTACGCTTACTCAGGGGCCATGGTTTATTACGCTCACTCAGGGGCCTGTGTTTATTACGCTCACTCAGGGGCCTGTGTTTATTATGCTCACTCAGGGGCCTGTGTTTATTACGCTCACTCAGGGGCCTGTGTTTATTACGGTCAATCAGGGGCCTGTGTTTATCATGCTCACTCAGGGGCCACGATTTATTACGCTCACTCAGGGGCCTGTGTTTATTACGCTGAATCAGGTGCCTGTGTTTATTATGCTCACTCAGGGGCTTGTGCTTATTACGCTTGCTCAGGGTCCTGTGCTTATTACGCTCACTCAGGGGCCATGGTTTATTACGCTCACTCGGGGCATGTGTTTATTATGCTCACTCAGGGGCCTGTGTTTATTATGCTCACTCAGGGGCCTGTGTTTATTATGCTCACTCAGGGGCCTGTGTTTATTACGGTCAATCAGGGGCCTGTGTTTATTATGCTCACTCAGGGGCCAGGATTTATTACGCTCACTCGGGGCATGTGTTTATTATGCTCACTCAGGGGCATGTGTTTATTACGCTCACTCAAGGGCCTGTGTTTATTACGCTCACTCAAGGGCCTGTGTTTATTACGCTCACTCAAGGGCCTGTGTTTATTACGCTCACTCAGGGGCCTGTGTTCATTATGCTCTCTCAGGGGCCTGTATTTATTACGCTCACTCAGGGGCCCGTGTTTATTATGGTCACTCAAGGGCCTGTGTTTATTACGCTTACTCAGGGGCCTGTGTTTATTACGCTCACTCAGGGGTCTGTGTTTATTACGCTCACTCAGGGGCATGTGTTTATTACGCTTACTCAGGGAACAGGGTTTATTACACTCACTCAGGGGCCTGTGTTTATTACGCTCACTCAGGGGCCTGTATTTATTATGCTCACTCAGGGGCCAGGGTTTATTACGCTCACTCAGGGGCCTGTGTTTATTACGGTCAATCAGGGGCCCGTGTTTATTATGCTCACTCAGGGGCCAGGATTTATTACGCTCACTCAGGGGCCTGTGTTTATTATGCTCACTCAGGGGCCAGGATTTATTACGCTCACTCAGGGGCATGTGTTTATTATGCTCACTCAGGGGCCAGGGTTTATTACGCTCACTCAGGCGCCTGTGTTTATTATGCTCACTCAGGGGCCAGGGTTTATTACGCTCACTCAAGGGCCAGGGTTTATTACGCTCACTCAGGGACCTGTGCTTATTACGCTCACTCAGGGGCCTGTGTTTATTATGCTCACTCAGGGGCCTGTGTTTATTACGCTCACTCAGGGGCCTGTGTTTATTACGCTCACTCAGGGGCCTGTGTTTATTACGCTCACTCAAGGGCCTGTGTTTATTACGCTCACTCAGGGGCCTGTGTTTATTACGCTCACTCAAGGGCCTGTGTTTATTACGCTCACTCAAGGGCCTGTGTTTTTTACGCTCACTCAAGGGTCTGTGTTTATTACGCTCACTCAAGGGCCTGTGTTTATTACGCTCACTCAGGGGCCTTTGTTTATTAGGCTCACTCAGGGGCCTGTGTTTCTTACGCTCACTCAGGGGCCTGTGTTTATTACGCTCACTCAAGGGCCTGTGTTTATTACGCTCACTCAAGGGCCTGTGTTTATTACGCTCACTCAGGGGCCTGTGTTTATTACGCTCACTCAAGGGCCTGTGTTTATTACGCTCACTCAAGGGCCTGTGTTTATTACGCTCACTCAGGGGCCTGTGTTTATTACGCTCACTCAAGGGCCCGTGTTTATTACGCTCACTCAAGGGCCCGTGTTTATTACGCTCACTCAAGGGCCTGTGTTTATTACGCTCACTCAGGGGCATGTGTTTATTAAAGCTCACTCAAGGGCCTGTGTTTATTACGCTCACTCAGGGGCCTGTGTTTATTACGCTCACTCAAGGGCCTGTGTTTATTACGCTCACTCAAGGGCCTGTGTTTATTACGCTCACTCAGGGGCCTGTGTTTATTACGCTCACTCAAGGGCCTGTGTTTATTACGCTCACTCAGGGGCCTGTGTTTATTACGCTCACTCAAGGGCCTGTGTTTATTACGCTCACTCAGGGGCCTGTGTTTATTACGCTCACTCAGGGGCCTGTGTTTATTACGCTCACTCAAGGGCCTGTGTTTATTACGCTCACTCAGGGAACAGGGTTTATTACGCTCACTCAAGGGCCTGTGTTTATTACGCTCACTCAGGGGCCTGTGTTTATTACGCTCACTCAGGGGCCTGTGTTTATTACGCTCACTCAGGGGCCTGTGTTCATTATGCTCACTCAGGGGCCTGTGTTTATTACGCTCACTCAGGGGCCTGTGTTTATTACGCTCACTCAAGGATCTGCGTTTTTTACGCTCACTCAAGGGCCTGTGTTTATTACGCTCACTCAAGGGCCTGTGTTTATTACGCTCACTCAAGGGCCTGTGTTTATTACGCTCACTCAAGGGCCTGTGTTTATTACGCTCACTCAGGGGCCTGTGTTTATTACGCTCACTCAAGGGCCTGTGTTTATTACGCTCACTCAAGGGCCTGTGTTTTTTACGCTCACTCAAGGGTCTGTGTTTATTATGCTCACTCAGGGGCCTTTGTTTATTAGGCTCACTCAGGGGCCTGTGTTTATTACGCTCACTCAGGGGCCTGTGTTTATTACGGTCATTCAGGGGCCAGGGTTTATTACGCTCACTCAGGGGCCTGTGTTTATTATCCTCACTCAGGGGCCTGTGTTTATTATGCTCACTCAGGGGCCTGTGTTTATTACGCTCACTCAGGGGCCTGTGTTTATTACGGTCAATCAGGGGCCTGTGTTTATTATGCTCACTCAGGGGCCAGGATTTATTACGCTCACTCAGGGGCCTGTGTTTATTACGCTGAATCAGGTGCCTGTGTTTATTACGCTCACTCAGGGGCCTGTGTTTATTACACTCACTCAGGGGCCTGTGTTTATTACGCTCACTCAGGGGCCATGGTTTATTACACTCACTCAGGGGCCTGTGTTTATTAGGCTCACTCAGGGGCCTGTGTTTATTACGGTCATTCAGGGGCCTGTGTTTATTACGCTCACTCAAGGGTCTGTGTTTATTACGCTCACTCAGGGGCCTGTGTTTATTACGCTCACTCAAGGGTCTGTGTTTATTACGCTCACTCAGGGGCCTGTGTTTATTAGGCTCACTCAGGGGCCTGTGTTTATTACGCTCACTCAGGGGCCTGTGTTTATTACGGTCATTCAGGGGCCAGGGTTTATTACGCTCACTCAGGGGCCTGTGTTTATTATCCTCACTCAGGGGCCTGTGTTTATTATGCTCACTCAGGGGCCTGTGTTTATTACGCTCACTCAGGGGCCTGTGTTTATTACGGTCAATCAGGGGCCTGTGTTTATTATGCTCACTCAGGGGCCAGGATTTATTACGCTCACTCAGGGGCCTGTGTTTATTACGCTGAATCAGGTGCCTGTGTTTATTATGCTCACTCAGGGGCTTGTGCTCATTACGCTTGCTCAGGGTCCTGTGCTTATTACGCTCACTCAGGGGCCATGGTTTATTACGCTCACTCGGGGCATGTGTTTATTATGCTCACTCGGGCCTGTGTTTATTACGCTCACTCAGGGGCCTGTGTTTATTATGCTCACTCGGGCCTGTGTTTATTACGCTCACTCAGGGGCCTGTGTTTATTACGCTCACTCAGGGGCCTGTGTTTATTACGCTCACTCGGGGCATGTGTTTATTATGCTCACTCGGGCCTGTGTTTATTACGCTCACTCAGGGGCCTGTGTTTATTACGCTCACTCAAGGGTCTGTGTTTATTACGCTCACTCAGGGGCCTGTGTTTATTAGGCTCACTCAGGGGCCTGTGTTTATTACGCTCACTCAGGGGCCTGTGTTTATTACGGTCATTCAGGGGCCAGGGTTTATTACGCTCACTCAGGGGCCTGTGTTTATTATCCTCACTCAGGGGCCTGTGTTTATTATGCTCACTCAGGGGCCTGTGTTTATTACGCTCACTCAGGGGCCTGTGTTTATTACGGTCAATCAGGGGCCTGTGTTTATTATGCTCACTCAGGGGCCAGGATTTATTACGCTCACTCAGGGGCCTGTGTTTATTACGCTGAATCAGGTGCCTGTGTTTATTATGCTCACTCAGGGGCTTGTGCTCATTACGCTTGCTCAGGGTCCTGTGCTTATTACGCTCACTCAGGGGCCATGGTTTATTACGCTCACTCGGGGCATGTGTTTATTATGCTCACTCGGGCCTGTGTTTATTACGCTCACTCAGGGGCCTGTGTTTATTATGCTCACTCGGGCCTGTGTTTATTACGCTCACTCAGGGGCCTGTGTTTATTACGCTCACTCAGGGGCCTGTGTTTATTACGCTCACTCAGGGGCCTGTGTTTATTACGCTCACTCAGGGGCCTTTGTTTATTACACTCACTCAGGGGCCTGTGTTTATTACGCTCACTCAGGGGCCTGTGTTTATTACGCTCACTCAGGGGCCTGTGTTTATTACGCTCACTCAGGGGCCTGTGTTTATTACGCTCACTCAGGGGCCTGTGTTTATTACACTCACTCAGGGGCCTGTGTTTATTATCCTCACTCAGGGGCCTGTGTTTATTACGCTCACTCAGGGGCCTGTGTTTATTACGCTCACTCAGGGGCCTGTGTTTATTACGCTCACTCAGGGGCCTGTGTTCATTATGCTCACTCAGGGGCCTGTATTTATTACGCTCACTCAGGGGCCCGTGTATATTATGCTCACTCAAGGGCCTGTGTTTATTACTTTTACTCAGGGGCCTGTGTTTATTACGCTCACTCAGGGGTCTGTGTTTATTACGCTCACTCAGGGGCCTGTATTTATTATGCTCACTCAGGGGCCAGGGTTTATTATGCTCACTCAGGGGCCTGTGTTTATCACGGTCAATCAGGGGCCTGTGTTTATTATGCTCACTCAGGGGCCAGGATTTATTACGCTCACTCAGGGGCCAGGGTTTATTACGCTCACTCAGGGGCCAGGATTTATTACGCTCAATCAGGGGCCAGGGTTTATTACGCTCACTCAGGGGCCAGGATTTATTACGCTCACTCAGTGGCCAGGATTTATTACGCTCACTCAGGGGCCAGGGTGTATTACGCTCACTCAGGGAACAGGGTTTATTATGCTCACTCAGGGGCCAGGGTTTATTACGCTCACTCAAGGGCCAGGGTTTATTACGGTCACTCAGGGACCTGTGCGTATTACGCTCACTCAGGGGCCTGTGTTCATTATGCTCACTCAGGGGCCTGTATTTATTACGCTCACTCAGGGGCCCGTGTTTATTATGCTCACTCAAGGGCCTGTGTTTATTACTTTTACTCAGGGGCCTGTGTTTATTACGCTCACTCAGGGGTCTGTGTTTATTACGCTCACTCAGGGGCCTGTATTTATTATGCTCACTCAGGGGCCAGGGTTTATTATGCTCACTCAGGGGCCTGTGTTTATCACGGTCAATCAGGGGCCTGTGTTTATTATGCTCACTCAGGGGCCAGGATTTATTACGCTCACTCAGGGGCCAGGGTTTATTACGCTCACTCAGGGGCCAGGATTTATTACGCTCAATCAGGGGCCAGGGTTTATTACGCTCACTCAGGGGCCAGGATTTATTACGCTCACTCAGTGGCCAGGATTTATTACGCTCACTCAGGGGCCAGGGTGTATTACGCTCACTCAGGGAACAGGGTTTATTATGCTCACTCAGGGGCCAGGGTTTATTACGCTCACTCAGGGGCCTGTGTTTATTACGCTCACTCAGGGGCCTGTGTTTATTACGCTCACTCAAGGGTCTGTGTTTATTACACTCACTCAGGGGCCTGTGTTTATTACGCTCACTCAGGGGCCTGTGTTTATTACGCTCACTCAGGGGCCTGTGTTTATTACGCTCACTCAGGGGCCTGTGTTTATTACGCTCACTCAGGGGCCTGTGTTTATTACACTCACTCAGGGGCCTGTGTTTATTATCCTCACTCAGGGGCCTGTGTTTATTACGCTCACTCAGGGGCCTGTGTTTATTACGCTCACTCAGGGGCCTGTGTTTATTACGCTCACTCAGGGGCCTGTGTTCATTATGCTCACTCAGGGGCCTGTATTTATTACGCTCACTCAGGGGCCCGTGTTTATTATGCTCACTCAAGGGCCTGTGTTTATTACTTTTACTCAGGGGCCTGTGTTTATTACGCTCACTCAGGGGTCTGTGTTTATTACGCTCACTCAGGGGCCTGTGTTTATTACGCTCACTCAGGGGCCTGTGTTTATTACGCTCACTCAGGGGCCTGTGTTTATCACGGTCAATCAGGGGCCTGTGTTTATTATGCTCACTCAGGGGCCAGGATTTATTACGCTCACTCAGGGGCCAGGGTTTATTACGCTCACTCAGGGGCCAGGATTTATTACGCTCAATCAGGGGCCAGGGTTTATTACGCTCACTCAAGGGCCTGTGTTTATTACGCTCACTCAGGGGCCTGTGTTTATTACGCTCACTCAGGGGCCTGTGTTTATTACGCTCACTCAGGGGCCTGTGTTTATTACGCTCACTCAGGGGCCTGTGTTTATCACGGTCAATCAGGGGCCTGTGTTTATTATGCTCACTCAGGGGCCAGGATTTATTACGCTCACTCAGGGGCCAGGGTTTATTACGCTCACTCAGGGGCCAGGATTTATTACGCTCACTCAGGGGCCAGGATTTATTACGCTCACTCAGGGGCCAGGATTTATTACGCTCACTCAGTGGCCAGGATTTATTACGCTCACTCAGGGGCCAGGGTGTATTACGCTCACTCAGGGAACAGGGTTTATTATGCTCACTCAGGGGCCAGGGTTTATTACGCTCACTCAAGGGCCAGGGTTTATTACGGTCACTCAGGGACCTGTGCGTATTACGCTCACTCAGGGGCCTGTGTTTATTATGCTCACTCAGGGCCTGTGTTTATTACTTTCACTCACGTGCCAGGATTTATTGTGCTCACTCAGGGGCCAGGGTTGATTATGCTCACTCAGGGGCCTGTGTTTATTATGCTCACTCAGGGGCCTGTGTTTATTATGCTTACTCTGGGCTTGACATATTTTTCAGATTCCTATAATTATCTCCAGAATTCTAGAAATGTACAAAAAATTCATCCGGCCCTAGTAAGAAAATATATTTAAACTAGTAAGAAAATATATTTAAATATTTCAAGTTTTATTACCTACCCTTTTCCACAGAAATCGAAGAGAGAGAGAGAGAGAGAGAGAGAGAGAGAGAGAGAGAGAGAGAGAGAGACTTTCAGACTTGCCGGAGCCAGAGCCCGGAGACGGGATGGTGACGCCACCGTAACGTCGCGTCGCCACCGTCCGTGACCAACGGTCAAGCAATAGAGTAATCGTACTATTATCTATATCTACTCTGTCTCTAATGTTCGCCAGGTTCACACGGATTCGAACTTCAGTGTTCTTTAGCTTGTTAGCTTTTCGCCTGATTGACCATCTTCTGGTAGGATCCTGTTACACCCATGGGTACATAGGTACGATAAATGTAAGCCGCTATCCAACATTTAAAAGAAATATTAAATTATTTGTTGAAATGAGACCATAGAAGCAGCCTTGTATGTTAGCCAATTTTTTTATTTTTTTTTAGTTTTAGTCAAGACCAGTCTATCCGTCCCCATGTGGTTGTCGCTGAGATTTTGCGTAGACATATATATATATATATATATATATATATATATATATATATATATATATATATATATATATATATATATATATATATATATATATATATATATATATATATATATATATATATATATATATATATATATATATATATATATATATATATATATATATATATATATATATATATATATATATATATATATATATATATATATATATATATATATATATATATATATATATATATATATATATATATATATATATATATATATATATATATATGGATAGGTGTTGGATAATTCAAGTGCTTGGTCATAACTTTCATGTATAATATACGTTTGAATTTTTGGATAGAAATCATCTCTAAATATGCTTATGCTTTTGACCGTTGTCCTTTAGTAGTGTAGAATGAATATGGTTGGCAGATTTTGGTCTTTGCAAAGTTGAACTGCATCCCATGGATTTTGTCCATCTCCTATGCATTTTCCTATGATCGTATTGCGGTTTTCAGTTCACAATTATTGGTTGCAAACCTTCCATTATCTTCACTACATCATAACAATTTGTCTTAGGCCTATTGTGAGCTGTGTTGTATTAAGGTAATTAGACTCCCGTAATGCGTCAGTAGTCGGTTATTATCTAAAAAATCTAAAATTCTTTTGAATTCATGTCTCAGGTCTCTGATGAAAGCAAATTTTCTCTAATTGTAGATGAAATTACTGATAAGGGATGTACAAAGCATTTATGTATGGTAGCACGTACATTGATAAATGATGAGGTAAAGGACTGTTTTCTTGGGCTCATTCCATTGCAGGATGCAACCGCAATTGCATTGTATATATAAACTATGTAGTCGGGTTTTTTAGGGACAACCAAATTGACTACAAGCAGAATATGATAGGTTTTGGTGCTGATGGCGCAAATGCAATGTTAGGAGCGCATAAGGCTATGGTTACAGTGGATCCGAATTCGGACGAAAAATTTTTCGTCCGAATTCGTGCGAAATTTTCGTCCGAACTGTGTGGTTTCAGTGTCTCCGTCTATTCGGACGAATCTCGTCAGTTGGTGAGAAGTAAAGTGAGTGATAGGATGGCAGATCTGTACCTCTTGGAAAGTCCTCTGTTAAAAATCTTACTGTTTGGAAGAACTGAGAATGTGAATCCATTATTCACTACAAGAAACACGGACAGCGAGCACCATCAACTTTTTCCAGAACTTCTAAGGCAACCGAATAAGTTCCATGAGTATCATAGAATGACACCACATACATTTTTTGACATCCTTAATGCAATCGAAGATTGCATAACAAAGGAATCGAATTTCCGTACCTGCATTTCTCCGTGTGAAAGACTTGCCCTAACGCTAAGGTAAGATTTTAGAATTAAACTAGCAGATTACCCGGCGTTGCCCGGGTAGCAACCAGGTAACAATTCTGTCCCTAATCCTTGTCAGTCTGTCTGTTGGAACCCCTACCCCCCCACCCAGCCTAGGGGTTCTATGTTTTAACCCTCATTTTATTGTTTTCCAGACCATATATAATGTGTGTACCAAATTTAGGTGCAATACCTCTAAGCGTTGCAAAGTTTGTTTTTTGGGGGGTTTGGAAAACCCCCCCTTGCCCCACCCTTAGGGTTGTAACGGTCAATGTAACCTACCTGAAACCTGTATCAGGTCTACCTAAATTACTCTGGAAAATTTCATCAACATTGGCCTGGCCGTTTCTGAATGCATAGCTAACAAATAGTTGGAGCCCCTAACCCCCCCCCCCCTCCAAGCGTAGGAGCTCTAGATTTTTTTCCCCTCATTTTATGATTGGTTCAGCCGTTTTCGAATGCATAGCGAACAGACAGACAGACAGACAGACATACCGAGAATTTTATATATGTAGATAACAGGATAAATTAGTAAGGTGAAGTAAAAATAAAAAATAAAGAAATTCCATATTTAATGCTAATAACAAAAGTACTGTTTAAATTCCATTGCAGAAAACAAAATTAAAATAATAATAAAAGCCTGTTTAAATTCCATTGCAGAAAACAAAATTAAAATAATAATAAAAGCAAAGACAAACATTTAAGCAAATATGACTTGGAGGAAAGGTAACCAATCATTACTAATAAAAGTGTAACGCATATGTATTACACATTGCTGTGCGTAACTGGAGAAGTTAGCGATAGGTCCAATAGTTGGCGTGAACTCATTGGCATAACTTGTAACTCCTGCGGAACTTCAGGTGATATAGTTTGCACAGGAAAAGGAGAGAAGTCACTCTGTGCAACAGGTGTGGATACTACATGAGGTGCGCAGTAATTTATTGCTTCACTTGAAGTTGAAAGTTCGCTGTTGGGAGAGAAACTATATGGAGATGAGAGTGCAGTAAAGCTGGTAGATGCATTTGAATGTCCTGTAATTTCTTCATCACAAAATACCTGTTGTAGGCGTGTTCGGACAATCATTTTCCTTGACTCTGGAACTTTTCGTAGATATGGTAGTAGACTCATCAGGAAATGATAATCTGGGTCGTCCTCTTGACAGCATTTTTGGGAACTTTTTTGTTTTCTGTACTCCTCCAATTTATTCTTTTCTTTTTCAATAAGTTTTTGCATGATGTCGTTCCTTTTGGATGTTTTCTTATTTGGGTGGCAGGATGATTTTGGCGTCCAAGCTATAGTAGTAGTTACTGGTGGAGACTCTGAATTTACTTGAAATTGTGCTTCCTGTGAATCATTAGCCTGCATGTCATCTAATGTTTCGACTGGAGACTTTGGGGAGGGAATTTTCTCAGTATTTACCAGTGGAAGACTACTGTGCATATCCCTTCCTTCCATCTGATCCTTGAGAAATAGAAGACTTGAATAATAAGGCCATAACGACTGCCTTATA